>CAUYQU010016346.1:0-86526 GCA_963574635.1 Cheracebus regulus
TGCATAATATTCCATGGTGTATATGTGCCACATTTTCCCTGTCCAGTCTATCATTGATGGGCATTTGGGTTGGTTCCAGGTCTTTGCTATTGTAAACTGTGCTGCAATGAACATTCGTGTGTATGTGTCCTTATAGTAGAACAATTTATAATCCTTTGGATATATACCCAGTAATGGGATTGCTGGGTCGAATGGAATGTCTATTTCCAGGTCCTTGAGGAATCGCCACACTGTCTTTCATAATGGTTGAACTAGTTTACACTCCCACCAACATTTTTGCTCAGCATAAGCCTTTCTAATA
Organism: Cheracebus regulus; assembly: GCA_963574635.1. Lineage (NCBI taxonomy): Eukaryota > Metazoa > Chordata > Mammalia > Primates > Pitheciidae > Cheracebus > Cheracebus regulus. Next base: position 302 of record CAUYQU010016346.1, read on the forward strand.
CTAAGTACTCTTTAAAGATAAAAAGAACTCTTTGGGAACCTGTTGCCACTTAACCGGAAGTATGTATTCAAAATGAGGACGAATGACAATGTAAAAAAGATATTATAAGGCTGGGTGCAGTGGCTCACGCCTGTAATCCTAGCACTGTGGGAGGCCGAGGCGGGTAGATCACTTGAGGTCAGGAGTTCGAGACCAGCCGGACAACATGGTAAAACTCCATCTCTATTAAAAATACAAAAATTGGCCAGGCATGGTGGCACAAGCCTGTAATCCCAGCAACTCAAGAGGCTGAGACAAGAGAATCACCTGAAACCAGGAGGCAGAGGTTGCAGTAAGCCAACATCATGCCACTGCACTCCAGCCCAGGTGACAGACCGAGACTCAGTCTCAAAAAATATATATATATATTACAGAAAGGGATTCCATAATTAGCTGGGAAAATGGACTATGTAACTTTTAATGTTTATATCCAACTCTGAAAAGGTAATAACAATACTTCTCTTAGCTAACATCAACAATAGTTAACCATTTATTGAGATCTTACAAGGAGAAAAGTACTGTGCTGAGCCAAGGAACGCTTCACCATGTTACTGGTGAAAGAACAAGGGCTCAGCAGGCTTAAGTCACTGGCATGTGTCACACAGTTAACAGGCAGAGCTGAGACCCAAAATATCTCCTATCTCTGAAGGAAGTGAAGAAAAGGGCTTAAAAAAATGTGTACCCCCAGAAAGAGACATAAAACTAAAACTAAGTTATCATCTGTCTGCTATCTTTATAAAAAATGCTCTTGAGTAAGTAGCAGTGATATTTTTGGTGTTTTTAATGACAGATGACCCTAGCTAGATATATACAATGTAGTGTCAACAAATACTGAAGAGTTACAGGAGAAATGAGTAAGTGAAAGATGAAAATATCTGAAGTCGCATTACCACAGAATTTAAAATATTCTACACAGCATCAGTATAAGATTACCTCAGCACCAATCAATAGCAATGATGAAATTATTTTATTCTGTGTGAAATTTCCTTAAGTTCTATAGTAAAATTATTTTTCAATAACTCACTTCCGTAACATTATTTTATATACAATAGAACTTGCAGCCTTTTGGAAAGAAGGTCAATTTATATGGCTCCTGCTTAGCTGTGAGATTCTCAAGGTAGTAAATAAAATTCCCTTTTAATTAAACCTATCTTATGCTTTAAAAATAAGAAGTGGAAATAATAAATCACTGTATAAGCTTTGTTAACATGTAAACTAAGGAAAAATGGCTAGGGAGACACAAACATTCTTCAAGTGATAAAGTCCTTGATGATCTGTTTTAATAACCTCAGTTCTGGCCTTCAAACCAGAAACTCACAAAATCCACATCTTATCTAAATAGAAATGAAAAGGCATAAGAGAAAATTGCCAGGAATAAGATGGTAAACTGTATCTCAATAAATCCATATTGTAAACAGATATTTCAAAGATTACAGCAAACAGTTGTACAGATGTCCAACATTTTGGATTCCCTGGGTCACACTGAAGAATTCTCGTGGACCACACATAAAATACACACTAACACTAATGATGGCTGAGCTTTAAAAAACAAACAGGTGGGGGAGCCATGTATAATTTTCATGATATTCACCACCACAGATAAGCAAACATGTATTAGCCCTTCCAAGTTCTGTTGACAAAGCGAGCCAACAACAATCATTTAAAATTGCTTTCCTATCTCATAAGCAGGATAATTTTCATAGAACAAAGTTACATTATGTTTGATAAAAAGAGAAAATTATTATCTTAAAGAACAACAGAATTAGTACAATTTTTCAAAAGAATCTGAAGTCATCCAATAAACTGTATGAAGGTGGTTTGTTTGATATTATTTTCTAAAAGAAAAGGTGTTTTATTTGTGTCAAAATTACTGTAGGAGGGTTCAAAAAGACCGTCCTGGAACTATTTTAATGAAATTTGAAAGAATACAAATCAAAGTATATAAAATAATAAAATTTATGGTAAAAGTAAATAATTACTGACATTAATAGTATGTGAGGCATTATGTGGCACACATGATATATATATTCATCATCTAGCAAAAGCTCAAGGTACATGGGGTATCCTATACTTAATTACTGTATGTTAACTAAGGCTTAGTGAGATGAGGGTAACTGTCCAAGTAACAGACCCTGAAATAAGGACAAGGAATAACCCAGTAACTATTCCAAACTTTATATATCATAATTAATTGACTTTTTTTTTTTTGAAACAGGGTCTCACTCTGTCACCCAGGATAGAGTGTGGTGGTATGAACACAACTCACTGCAACCTCAACCTTCTGGGCTGAAGTAATCCTCCCACCTCAACCTCCCGAGCAGCTGGGACCACCATAGGAATACATCATCATGCTCAGCTAACTTTTAAAATTTTTGTAGAGACGAGGTCTCATCGTGTTGCCCAGGCTGACAATTTTCTTATAAACAATAGTTCAATTTGACCTAAACTTCAATTTCCATCACAAATTCTGAATTCATGAGCCCAAAATAAACAAATTACATACACTTCCCCCGCTTCCAGTTTTTCTGCTACTCTAATTCTCAACAAAGAAACATGCTACTGTTGCCAGTACCAAACTTAAAAGAATACAATTCAACTTCACATTTATTCATATTCTTCTGACAGGAAATCAGGATATTTTTTAAACACACACACACACACACACACAGTGAGCTACAATTTAAAATAATACTTTGTTCCACATACCCTATAATTTTATGTAAAAAGAATTGTACTTAAAGGTGCGTTAATTATTGTAGAGATACCAAGAGCTTTATTCTGGCACAGGATTACTGAAACAGTTTTCCACATTTTCTTGGATACAGTTTGTGCCGTGCTGTGTTTTGTTTTACAGTGGAAAACAGAAAGGCCAACTATTTAGAATACTTAAGAATACTTAACCCTTACTTAAATCAATGGTGCCACGTGCGTACTACGCTTTAGTAACAGATGAACTCTAGGTCTACGCCAAATCACAGAGTTAGGAACTAAAGTTGAGAATGAGAAACAGAGAAATCTTCAGTGGAAAAAGTCTTTCTGGGTAACTGAAACAACATATCAACTGTAGCTCAAGTATCCTAAGCAGTTATATTATAGTGGTAACCACCGTAGCCAACAGTTTGGGTAAGAAAGTTAATAGTACTAGAAAGTCCTTTCAGCTTTGATTACCTGAAAGTACCACATACAGACTCATGAAGAGAAGTAAAAAGTTTTTCTCGTACAAGCTCTTAATGAACCATTCTTTCTCATCTACTTTTCCCCTCAAAACAACTTATTGTTAGGCCAGAAAGTAAGGGGATGCTTCAACAATGAAGGGATCAGTCTAAAGGACACAGGAGCAAGCCATCACAAAGGGGATTCCTCTGACCAAATCTGGGAGAATTTAAGCATCAACATAAATGATGGTAAAAATTAACTGTAATCCATTGACTAAAATAACAATCCATGGGTCCAAATTTATATAACAAGTTAAATAAATAAGGAAATAAAATGGGAAAAAATGAAAAAGGTCTTCCTTACAACAGGATGCTGACTAATAAAAGTAGAAAGAATGGCGGCATTTTAAAATTAACATTATAGCCATAATGGTAATAACTGATTTAAGCAAGGATTACCAATGCAGGCTAAAACAAATAAATGAAAATTTGATGAGAAACAGGGTAATTACATAATCTCATTGCATCTGGCCACAAATTATCTATTAATTACAAATACAAAATTGTCAAAGATCATAGTTAACAAAATACTTATTAATTTACAGTGGAGAAACTTGACAGAAAATTACCTCAGTTACATGACAGAACATGTTAACATCACTAATAATGGGACACTGACAATATGAGGCTGCTGAAAACACAACATCACTTCTATGGTATTCCTACTATTAATAAAAAGCATAACCTGAATTTAAGCATGAGAAAACTATCTCAAACTGAAATGTAATAAGGTTTGATTTCATCAAAAATAACAATGTCAAGAAAGAAAAAGAAAGGCTAAGGAACTGTTCCAGATTTAAAGAGACATGAAAACTAAATGTAATGTATGACCATGGATGGACTCTTAGGAGGTTAAGCTATAATAGATATAACTGGGACAACTGATGACATCTGAATTGAACTACAGGTTAGATGACGCCTTTTTATCAATGCTAAATTTCCTAATTTTTATCAATATACTGTGCTAATACATCTTTGTCCTCAGGAAATATACACCAAATACTTAACAGTAAAAAAGAAATCAATCGTGAGTTTACAAATGTACAAATGGTTTAGGGAATAAATTTAAAAAAAAAAAAAAAGAAGCACTGCAAAAGGGCAGGGAATATGGGAGTTCTTCGTACTATTTCAAAAACTTCTCTAAATATCAAATTATATTAACAGAAAGAGAAACAAAGGATTTATATAACTTAATTTTCATACTCACAATAAATCACTGCAAGTGAAAAGTTTTTGAAAATTACAGGAAACTCTCAGTATCCAGCAATATACTTGGTTGTCTGCAAATCACTCTCTGCTGTTCCTTCTCTTACCTTTCTAACAGATTGTGGATCGCTTTGAAGAGCAGCGTCCTACATTCATAGGAAAGGCCATTTTCCCAGAGTCCTTCTTCCACAACTGAAAAAAAAAAAAAGAAAAAAGAAAAAAAAGAACCAGTAAAAAGGACATCCAAATAAAAAGAAACTTTTAAAACATTTTTCTAAAGCAAATTTAATGAGTTAATTTAAATGACTTAAATAATCTCATACTGAAACAGAGAGTGTACTTTTAAGTATCTGCCCAAAGTTACAAAATAATTATGTACAAAAAAAAGTAATGTGTCCTGGTTTTAAAATCTGAAATATGAGGCATGGTATAACGCTCTTCCCATAAATGTTTTTACAATCTGCTTCTTCAAGGTTTACAATCATTTAAAATTCTCAAATTAATCTACTTGATAGTGTCACAAAGACTAATTTTGTTAAAGTCCTATTTAAAGGTAAAAAGCATGTCGCAAATTAATAACAAAGTTCTAAAATGTTTTTAGAGAGAAAATCAAGAGAAAAAAATTCCAAAAGTGTCAGATTTACACAAATGTCTTTACATGTTTTGAAGGTCTAAAGGATATGATTTTAGAAAAACTGTCAAGAAATTACATCTTCCTAAAACATCAAATTTATTTCCTGAATTTATAATTTTGTTAATGTCTGACATTTTGAGAAGTATCCTGTTTGCCTCTGAAATATGTTTTAACATTGAATATGTTGTAACACCAAAAGAATCCAACTTAAGTATTAACAATGCCTCATGCATTCCTAAAATTCCTTTTCATAAATATAAACAGACACAAAATGCCCTAGAGAAGACAGTTAATTTCCTTTTAAATTACACTAGTTCAATGCAAGATAGTAAAAAATTAGAAGGATGAAAACAACATTTCCAGAAGAAAAAAACTCCTCTTTTACTTGTTATCTTAACAAAAGCACTCAGAGGAAAAAAGTTTAAGAGAATTAAAACACATTATATCCACAAGGCACATTTAATGCTTTTACCATAACAGTAGACATACCAAAATGCATCCCCATATTCTCAAATCAGACAGCATTTGAAAAACTACATTCAGGCCTTTTATCTATTAGACTTTTTGAAAATTACAAAGCTGGATTTTTTCTTGGTTATGTCAAATTTTTGTCTTCCTGCCTATGTGGCTAATCCTGATTTACCAAATTTTCCCAAAGCAATCTCTGTCTGAAAAAGTTATGTTATTTATAGCAAGAGAAATAGAAATAAAATATAGCAAACAGAAAAACATTCCTGCTAACAACTGATAGTCTTTGCTCAAGACAAAACATTCCAAAATTTCCAACAATGTTCTGCAAATATCATGAATCTATGTTCCCTCTCATACATTTACCTTTCACGTAGAACTTTTTTGGGTTTGAAAGAGAACTAATTTCTCAATAAAAAGGACACTTCACATTAATTTGCTTTTTTTTCCTAATGTGTTTCCCTGACCCTAAATCACCATCAATTTTAAGATACACCATTATTTTGTAAACCACCAGAAGAGGAGGGGAAGGTGACAAACTGTAACATCATTATCACTTAAAGTTTTTACTTTGCAATTATTCAGAGAGCTCCTTTAAACTTATTGAGTCCTATTCATCATATTCCACTATTATGCATACATAAAACAGGTAATATAAGAAAAATAAATTAGTTGAAAATTTCTAAAACTACATCAATATTCCAAGTCTACCTCTTCTGAGTCATTCTTCAAACCAGTCACTGATACAGTATTTTCCTACATAATCATCTTTTGTGCCATAAAGAGTGCTGGTGATGCAGAATTTGTGAAGACTGTCCCACTTTTATTTTCAGAATTTTCTTCCACTGGTAACACTTATGTAGCACATTGTTTTAAACTTCTGATATTAAAATATTCGAATATACTTGAAAAGAGAGGGCTGAATGTGGTGGCTCACAGCTGTAATCCCAAAACTTTGAAGAGGCCAAGGCAGAAGGATTGCTTGAACCCAGGAGATCAAGACCAGCCTGGACAACACAGCCAGACCTCGTTTCTAAAAAAAAAAAAAAAAAAATTTAAAGTAGGCCAGATACAGTGGCTCACGCCTGTAATACCAGCACTTTGGAAGGCTGAAGTGGGCAGATGATGAGGTCAAGAGATCAAGATCGGCCTGGCCAACAAGGTGAAACCCTGTCTCTACTAAAACAGAAAAATTAGCTGGGCATGGTGGCGCATGCCTGTAGTCCCAGCTATTCGGGAGGCTAAGGCAGAAGAATCGCTTGAACCCAGGAGGCGGAGACTGCATTGAGCTGAGATCACATTACTGCAATCCAGCCTAGCTACAGAGTAAGACTCCATCTCAAAAAATAAATAAATAAATAAAAATTAGCCAGGTATGGTGGTACACACCTGTTGTCCCAACTACTATGGAGGCTGAGGCAGGAGCATTGCTTAAGCCCAGCAGGGTCAAGACTGCAGTGAGCCATGATCATGCCACCACTGCACTCCAGCCTGGTTGACAGAGTGAAAGCCTGTCTCAAAAAAAGTAAAAAGGAGGACTGGGAGGGAGAGCAGGAGGGAGGGAGGGAGGGAAGAAGAAGGGGAGAAGGGGAGCGGGGGAGGGGTGGAAAGGGAGGAGGAAGGAGGCGGACAAGGGAGAGGAAGAGAAAGAAGGGAGAAGAAAATAGAATAACATGTCCCAGTAAATTCCTAAGCCAAATTATTGACCTTACGTCTCTTGCTGCAACCACCCTTTCTTTTTGTTTATTTTGAAATACTTTATGGCAAATTCCACTCCTAAATACTTTAGTGTGCATTAAATCATATTCTAAGCAAGGTCTGCCAATTATCTCTTCAGTCTTCTTTGATCAAGTACAGCTCATTTCCTTTTTTTTAAACATGCAGTTCACTTAGTGAAGAAACCAGGTTACCTGTCTTAATATCTCATATTCACATCTAATTCTTTCCTCATTATATCATTTTGCAAGTTTTAATGTTGGTGTTACCTTGACCTTGTCAGAGGATATCAAAGGAAAGTTCACAAACAACAAACTCCCTCAAATCATTCTCAAATACTTTGTTAACTGAAATACTGAGGTGTTACAGCTCTCCAGGCATGCACTGTGGAACACTAAACAATTAAGAAGCATGCACAGGCAATGCCAACTTCACCACAATTGCTGTGTGGCTGACAAAATTTTAATATACCATTAAAATTTTATCCTGATTTTACAATTTTAAAATAGATTCTAGGATAGACTTTTTTTCTTCAAACAACAAAAAAAAACTTAAGAGAGTAATTAACCAAAACCTACAATTAACATCATACTTAGTGGCAAAAGACTTTGAAGGGTAAGAATGTCTGCTCTCACCACTCCTATTCCACATTATACCTGAGTTTCATGCGGTACAATAGGGCAAGAAAAAGAAATAACGGGCATACAAATTGGAATGGAAGAAGTAATTGTCTCTATTTACATATGACAGGACTGTCTATTAGAAAATCCTAAAGAACCAACAGAAAAAAAATCTACTAGAACTAAAACTGAGTTTATCCAATCACTGAATACAAGGTCAACAGACACAAACTATCATATTTCTATAGTGAGAAATAAATGATTAGAAACTGAAATTTTTAGAGTACCATTTACAGTAGCACCAAAACCCATTTATACTTGTGTATAAATATTACAAAATATGCTGAAACTACAATGCTAAAGAAAGAAGTAAAAAAGATAAACTGACCACAAACTAGAAAAATCGTGGTTAAGATGCCAATTCTTCTCAAACCAATCTATAGAATCAACTCAATTCCAATTAAAATCCCTGCAGGATGTTTTACAGAAATGGATGAGCTGAAAAATTCTATATATTTAAATGAAAAGGCAAAGGAACTAGAACCACCAAAACAACGTGGTAAAAGAAAAATATAGAGTACTTATATCAACCGAGTTCTAGGTTTATTATGAATTAGGGTAGAGTAAGCAAGCCAGCACAATACTGTAGAAAGGACACGCAGCAATAGAACTTAGTTCAGAAATTCAGCCACAAATTCTTTTTGTTTTAATTCAACAAAGGTGCAAAGGCAATTCAGCCAATTCAGTAAAGTAAGAAAAGAAAAAGAATCTCAAACCCATACAGAAAAAGAAAATCAAATGAGATCACAGACCTGAACGCAAAACCTAAATCTGATATTTCTAAAAATACACAGGAGATAAATTTTGAGAGCTTAGGGTAGGCAAAGATTTCTTAGATATGACACCAAAAGCATGATCCATAAAAGAAAAACTGATAAATCGTGTTTCATCAAATGAAGAACTTCGGCTCTTCAAAAAACATGGGAATGTTATGTTAAGCTATGGAAAAGACACACCACAGATGGGGAATAAACAGTTACAAATCACACATCTGACAAGGACTTTTATTCAGAATACGTTACTTTTTTTTTTTCAATCTCAAAACTCAACTACCAAAAAAAAAAACAAAAACCAACTTTTTAAATGGGCAAAAGATTTGAACAGACGGTTCACCAAATAAGACTCTAGATGCATGGCAAATAAGTATAAGAAAAAGTGCTCAAAACCTCATTAGTCATTAAGGAAATGTAATTTAAAATCACAATGAGATTATCATTATCCATTAAAATGGCTTAAAAGAAAAACTGACAATGCTATGTGCTGATCAGCATATAAAACAGAGTAGCCAGAACTGTCATATACTGCTGGTGGGAATGCAGAAACAGCACAGCCACTTTGGAAAAGTTGCCCTTGGCAATATTTTGTAAAGTTAAACATACAGTTACCATACAGCCCAGCAATATCCCTTTGTAATATCGTGAAACATATATTTGGTCCTCTTTCCTGACATATAGGTCCTGTTCCTGACATACAGCTCCTAAAATCCTTGAAATTTCTAGAGTGCTAAGAATGTCTTTTGTACACTAACAGCTAAAGAAATTACTGGTGGTCTAGACAGCCTCAGGATGAGGGCTAATTAGCAGGGAAATAATCATGTGACCAGAGGGTTACAACTTTCAGTCTCAGCCCCCTATTCCCCAACCCCCACCCACACTGAACTCTAGGGAGAAGGGCTAAAGGTTGAGTTGATCACCAATGGACAATGGACAATGGTTTAATGAATCAAGCCTACATGATTATATAATGAAGCTTTCATAAAAACCCAGAAAGACTGAGTTCTGAGAGATTCCAAATAACTGGACACATAGAGGTTCTTGGAGGGTGGCTGTGAAAGATGGGAAAGTTCTTCTTCAAAGTTTGTATCTTAGACTCCATTATAAGAAGGAGTTACAATCTCTTGCTCTATGGCCATTATCCACTATTAACATAAACATATAACCATGTATATATATTCTCTAAATCAGCTACATCTTAAATCAGCTACCTTGACTTGCTCCAACATGCCTGAACAGAACTGAGCAAGCTCCAAACCCTGGTGCATGCCATCCCTTATTTGGAAACCCTCCTGACCTTCTCCCAACTGGCTTCCTCTCCTTCCTTGTCTTCTTCCTTGTCTTCTTTCCCCTTATCTATTCAGGAAATTTCCAAGTTTTTAGCCAGTCAGGTCAAGCATAGAATGTGAGTCCTGTCTAGCCAACAAAAACTGGACACAGCAGTAGGGCGATTGCGTCAGGTTATGAAAGTTATAAATGTCCCTGTCTCCTTTGTTCAGGTGTGCTCTCCTGGCAAGACTGCCAGCCAGTTGTACTCTTCCTGCAGGAAGTAAACTAGCCTTGCTAAGTGATCCACTGTCTAGGTGTGGATTTTTCTGGTTGTTACAAACCCATTTCCCACAGTGGCACACTCAGAGAAGGCATGGAAGCTCCTTTCCCTTCCCACATGCCTTGCCTTGTGTGTCTCTTCCATTTAGCCGTCCTCCGTATCTTTTGTAATAAACCAGTAAACATAGTGAAGTTTCCCCGAAATCTGTGAGCCATTCTAGCAAATGAACAGAACTCAAGGAGGGGGTTGTGGTAGCCCCAGATTTATAGCCAACTGGTCAGAAGCTTTGGAGGCCTAGACTGGCTCTTGGCATCTGAAGTGGGGACAGTCCTGTGGGACTAAGCCCTCAGCCTGTAAGATGTGATGCTATCTCCAGGTAGACAGTGTCAGAATTGAACTGAATTAGAGGAAACCCAGCTGGTGTCCCCTGCAGTTTGGTGTAGGAGAAACACCCCCTCCCCACCTCTGCAATGTTTGATCAAGAAGTGTTTTGTCTTGTGAGAGTACAGTAAGAGAAAAAAGTTTGTTTCTTCCTTACCTCCTCCTAGGTATATACTCAAGTAAAATAATTTATGTTCACATGAAAAACTATAGCAAATGTTTATAGTAGTTGTATTTGTAAATGCCAAAAACTGGAAACCATCGAAACATTTCTCAACAGTGGGACAAACAATGAAATATCTATACAATGGGCTACTAATCACAAATGAAAAGGAACTTCTGATAAAAACAAAAATATGAATGAATCTCATTATGCAAAGTAAAAAGAAGCCATACTCAAAAGACTATATGCTACATGATTCATTCATATGACATTCTTGGAAAGGCAAATTTAAGGTACTGTAAACTTCTCAATGGTTTCCATGTATAGAGGTGGTGAAATAGTTTGATATCAAAGGGACATGGGAAATTTGAGGGGTGACAGATCCACTCTATATCTTGATTACAGTGGTAGTTACATACCTGCACACACTCGTGCAAACCTGCAGAAACATTACTTAATAAATATGGTAAACTTCACTCACAATCTTTTACTGTTCTAACTTATGAAAACGCATTTTACTATTGGTCCAAGTTTCTGGACTTAAGCCATCAAGAATATGCTAATATTAACCTCTTTATTTTCTTAGTATTGAAAATGAGAACTACATTTAATCAAAAGGACTCGTACTCTAAATTTATATACAAAAAGCATTTTTTAATCCAAAAGATACGGCACTTATGTGATTAACCTCCATTCATGAAGTATTAAAAGCAAAAAAAAAAAAAAAGTCTGAGTAATTAACAAAGAAATTCAGACTGAAGTAATTCTTCCAAGAACCCAATGTACCACAGTTACATTCTTTACTTCATATCAAATACTGTATATAATGCAAATGTAACAAAATATAAACATCTTAAGGTAAATTTTTTTTTTTTTTTTTTGAGAAAAGGTCTCGCTCTGATACCCAGGCTAGAGTACAATGACATGATCAGAGCTCACTGCAGCCTCGACCTCCCAGGCTCAGCAATCCTCCTAACTCACTCTCCCAACTTGCTGGGTGTTAATTATAGGCATAGGCCACCCTGCTCAGTTAGTTTTTTATTTTTTGTAGAGATGGGGTCTCACCATGTTGCCTAGGCTACTCTTGAACCCCTGAGCTCAAGTGATCCTTCTGCCTCCGACTCCCAAAGTGCTGGGATTAGAGGCATGAGCCAATGCACCCAGTCAATATTTTTATTTTTAAACTGCTAAAAATTATTCTGAAAAATAATTATATGGTCATTCTCATCTCTTCCTTTATATTCTATAAATATATAACATAAATTAATATAAAGTTTAGGCACTAAGTTAATATAAAATGAAATATAAAATAATATAAAATATAAGCCCTCAAACAGGTTGAGGGCTTAGTCCTCAACCCCATTGAACCCACTTCAGATGCCAGGAGCCAGTCCAGGTCTCCGAAGCTTCTGATCAATTGGCTATAAACCTGGGGTCCCCACAAAATAAAACAAATCATACTACCTTAAGCCTTTGTCTAAGTAAAGTTACTAAAACTTAGAAAACAATACAAATTTATAAATTATAAGTTAACAAATAAAATTTAAATATAAATCAGCAGAGGTAATTATAAAAGTAGACAGTATTTGGATTTAAATTTCCTATGTCTTAACATATTGTACTAAACATTACATACTAAAGATTCAAGAGTAATCAATTTATCATTAAAAATTATTCTAAGCCAATAATCACATTAATAAATACTATCAATTTAGGCTATGAATTTAAGGATAATACATTAATTTGCTGATGCTTTTAATTTACTGTCACTAACAAATACATTTGTCTAATAGAATATAAATCAGACCATCCTTTTTTTCTCATCTAATACTTCATGATCAGGGTTTCCAGAAATATAAGAGCATCACATTTCAATGAATCTCTAAAATTTCAAAATAAGTTAAATCTGCAAAAGCATGCTTGGAATCTACTAACAGATAATTTGATCAACATTAACTAGCCAATAGTTCTTTACTGTGTTATGTGTCAAGCACCAGGTGGGGAACTAGGAATGCTCTCGAAAAGCTAACTTAGATATGTGCAAACCACTGCGAGACAAAAAACATTTTCAATACTTTGCAGAACAGCCACTAGGCATAAAATGTCTTAGATTTTCAATTAAGTAACATATAGTCAAGGTTGGTTTTCTAACCAGAAAACAATCGTTCTTATTTTATGTGCCAAGGTTTGAATTAAGCACCACATATAAATGGGGAGGTGGGGAGACCACTATGGGACAGAGTAACAGACGTCTGGCACTCACTTTTGTCACTTAGCACTGGGCTTCTTATCACTGGGAATTGTCCATTTCCTGTATCATTAACAGTGCCGGTTGGGGACAAATATGATCTCCCCTAACGGAAGCTAAAAATGCTGATTCTCTCTTTTCCATCCTCTCCTACAGTATAAACAAGGAAATATATCCTAACCCCTACCAGAAGCTCCTGGTCTACACCTTTGACTCTGAATCCAGGGACAAAAAGAAAGTCGATGGAGATATCTTTCTGACAGCTCTAGAAACAGAGGTTTCAAGATCAAGTTTTTGGTGCTAAAGCAGTAGAGGTACCACAGCACCCAGTGCTTGGTAGTAGCTAGCAGTAGCTTTTTCATTGAACTACTTCTGCATTGCTAACTGTAAAAGTGCCAAATAGTTCTGTGGACACCCAATATTCTTTTAATCAAATCCTTTTCTTATTTTGAAGCTAAGGCCTCTGATGAATACAGTTTATTCTAATCTTCATTTTATAGATGAGAAAACTAACATTCAATCTTAAGAAGACTGGGCACAGTGCCTTACACTTGTAACCCTACCACTCTGGAAGGCCAAGTGGTAGGAGTGCAAGACTCCACCTCTACAAAAACTTAAAAAAAAAAATTAGCTGGATGTAGTGGCACAGGCCTGTAGTCCTAGCTTCCTGGGAGGCTGAGGCAAAAGGATCACTTAAGTCAAAGAGTTTGAGGATGCAGTAAGCTATGATGACATGCCACTGTACTGCAACCTAGGCAAGGAAGAAAGACCCCTTCTTTAAAGAAAAAAAAAATACACAGACACACACACACACACACACGCACACACACACACACACTTGTACAAAGTCACATAACAAGTCTTGAGAATTTGCAAACTGAGTTATAGTCAGCAGCATAAAGGGATCAAATGTTTTTACACCTACTGTTATGAATAATAAAATATATTAATCCATTAATTAATTCCTCAAGGGGAAGCAATTTATTTTCATAGCTGCTGTGACCAGAACTTCTTGGACATTCATAAACATGCATAGAGTTGACTTGATTATGTATATTTCAAAATTTCACTGAAATTAGCACCAATCTAAAATTTCCTCACATGAACTTAAGAGGATTAGTGGTACAGATGGGATTCAAATCCAAATGTTCTGACCCTGATACCCATGCTCTTTCCACTATACAACACTTAGTGTTAAGCAAATCCACTCACTCAACCCTTCCTTAACCATTCTTTTATTCTTAGCAATGGCTAGAAAGGCACTCTTAACACTGAGGTTAAATTTCCCTTTGGTTCCAAAATTTGGACCCACAATTTATGTGTTCTAGTTACATGTAAATTTTTCAAAGGCTAAGTCAGACAAAACCACATTTTAGCTTTTTTAAATACTTTCTCATTCTTCTCTCTCTCTCACACACACACACACAAACACACACACACACACACACACGCAGTAAGATTTTCTTGAGGGGAAAATACATACAGAGGAACAGAGCAGTTAGCCTACATTTCTACAAATGAAATACATTTTCCCTTTCAAGGTGGACTTAGAAGAAAAACAGCTGACAAAAAGTCTGTAAGAAGTCCCTATCTTTATGAAACCTACAATCTCTCCATGGCATGCTGTCTCCATCCCAAAAGAAAAAAATAAAAAGTATGAAAAAAAGCCTTTCTAATTCCTTTGGTTTTTCCAGTTTCAATGTAAATGTTTATGATATCTTAAGAATATAAAGTAGCAATAAGATTATCTCTATAAACTATGTTTATAAATCTAATTATGTATAATGGGAGAATTTTCCTAAAATTTTGTTGGTCTCAAAAGAGAAAGAACCAAGAGATGGAAAATGCATGTAAAATAAATGAGTGGCAACAGTCAATCAAAACAAGAAATTTCTAAATTAAAACATTCTCCTGCTGTTATTTTGTCTATTACAGCCAGATTGAAAACTAAAACTAAGTACTACTACAGCTGCCTATTTACAAAGAAAAACTATTTTGGCATGAAAGTTATCTCACTTAAAGAATAAAAGCTATCATCAGAATATGTTTAAATTGCTGTTATTTAACCTCTTTTACTATAGTTATCCTCATAATCAAATATTCCAACTGCAAAAATACTACATAAATATTTTTAACAGAAAAGACAGTGTGTATAAAGGAAAAATTTTAAATAGCAGTAATTACTGCTTAGTGCCCAAATAATTTTTCAAAAGCCTCACCAATTGTAATATAAGTTCTTTCAACTTCACAACACATGGCTCCTTGCAGAATTAATAAGCTTATTTGAAAGAAAACACATATAAAAGGTTCAGGGGGGGAAAAGTCAATATGGCAAAATATCAAAGCAGCATATACTTCAATGATTTTGTGTTTCCCAGCAGAGATCTTGGAAAGATATCCCTTCCAATTCCATAAATGAAACTGACATACTTTACTTGAAGGGGACAAAAATGGGAGGAGGGAGAATGGAATAGGGTAGGGAGGAGCATAAAGATTGTGAAACCTAGAAGAAATTCAAGCTCATGCTTTTAGAATTCAGGTCACCCAGCCTTACACAGTTTAAAAGTAGAATTTGCTTTCAAAGAATACATATTTCCTCTGAGCTATGATACATATTTCCTTTTAATGTATCATATTGCAGCAACAGCTGAAATGAACGTCTAGACATCAAAAACACTTCTTACTCCCACCTACTGCTTTTTTACCTCAGGCATCAAAACTAATGAAACCTATTATCCAGAACATTGAGTTCAGCAACGGCATTGGCCACTGCAAATATTGGAGGTGGGGGAGGGGCACTTTCAGGGATGGCACTCCTTATTCAGCCATTAAAATTGCTGAAAATCAAATTTCGCTCAAAAGTCCAGAAATACAAGTAAAGGAAGGCACATGAAACAAGGACATTGTTTCACAGTTAGATTTCAGTAACTGACTGCTAAAGACAGCACAGCTCTGAATCCAAGATTTATCATTTGCCCCCGCCTTTGTTTTCAATTTCTACCTTAAACACATAAAATGCACTGTAGTGTTAAAAAAAAAAAAAAAACTTCTGAAATTATTAAATCTACTTATGAAAAACTGCTAACCAAATATTACAATAAGAAAATATGTATCCATTTAATCTAATTGCAACAAATAAAGGAATACCAAGATAAATAAAATATTTTTGAAGTATCTGCTTTCTCAAAACTGACTTACCAAAGAAATTAAGTAACGAAGGAACACAATGCTACATTGATTCTGAAATATAGCACTTCACCCATAAAAAAAATCCAATGACTTACAACACTACAACACCACTGATTGATAAATTTATGCTGCCATCAGTTGCACTGTAGAATCTATATTTGAAGTCATTAATAACTAATGGACTTATTACTTATATCAACTTCATCCTATTAAGAGTTCTGATTTCTTGAACTGCTCATGAGTATAAAACATTCGGTGTATCACTTAACAAATCTATGTTGAAAATGGATTGTTATCTTCCCGATGTCAATTCACCAAACAAGTAAGAATCATAGGTAGAAGATATATACCAAAACGTTCCATTTATTTCAACCTATTTGCAAACTTAAGTAATTACAAATATTGATCATATCTGGCAAACAGAAGCACAATTGTGATTCAAAATTTTAACAGTATAATATCTTCCTAAGGAATCAGCATGGGTTCTCTGTCAGTTGCAGGATAACCAGAATTTTAATGACAGTTTCTACACAGCAATGAAGCAGTTGAGACCTGACCCAAGTTAGCATTTCAATGGATCACAAGACTCCCTGTAAAGCCAGCAAACTTTAAATTGAAGGAAACCATAAAACTAAATTTCTACATAAACTGTACAAGGCCTTCAAAAGACAACTGCTACAGAAAACATTGAAAAAAAAATCTTGCACGGTGGCCGTTATTGACTTCTCAAAACCAAATCTGTCCCCATTTGCTACCTATTTCACGCATTTTTAAAAAATTATTACCATTTTTAATCTTTAAAACTATGCTCAATATGCTCTAGAATGCATCAAGGGTCTAGAAGGATTAAAATTAACAATTATCTTTGCTAGAATAATGATTATTTTCTCTTTTACTTCTTTGAGTATTTTTCAGATTTCATGACAGGCATTACTTTAATAAGCTTACATTTTTAAAATAAGGCTACTATATTAAACAAGACTATATGTCAGAAATTACAAGGAAGACCAATATTTTTAAAAGAGGAATCATCACAAGACAAATTTTGAGACAGAAAAGCAGCATGTGATTCAGTTAGAACATATATATTTAAATTCATCAATGCTACCAACATTTTAAAAATTTCCTCCAGGACAATGATATTAATAAAAATGGCTACTATTGATTTCAACATTGGCACAATTGAGCAGTAAAAATTTAAAATATTTCCTTCCACTCTTTAGACACAAACTGATTTGAATCAAAAACACACACACACATGCACACACAATCTTGCTACTAAAATTCTGACAGGGCAAGTCCCCAAATTGCCTTTTACACTAAAGCTCAAACAGTTGTCTGTCACTGCTATTACTGTGAGTAATCCTTGCAGCTGTAACTGTTTGAAATGCAGCTGTCTCGCTGGCATTCTCTCCCCACCCCCAGTCATCCAGCATTTCTGTTCTTGCTACAATAATCTTAAAGAGCGTTTTACAGGAGGCTTAGCCCCGGCTGAGGGCACTCTACGGCGTGACCGAGAGAACATGGAAACACGATTCATTAGACACGCCTGAAATGATAACAATGGTGCTGCTTCTCACTGCCTTTCATTTCGTACATCAGGCTGAGACTAATGCATTCTCGTTACACAACAAGCACATTTACAGACAGGGAAAAACTGTAATCACCTTTGATTAAGAGACAGCATATTTTTCCTATATGAGCCGCCAGCCATACTGACATAGTAATTATTTCTTAACTGACAGGTTAAAATAGCAAATGTAGCAAAAATAACATCTGCAGAGAGACAGACAGAGAGAAACAGAGGAGCTGATTACTGTGAAGACTTGGTGCACAAAGGTTTCTTTAGACCAAACTCAGTGCCATCTCTTTGAGACCTGATGGGTAGCTTGGCTTTTATTTCAGCTTGACAGAATGTCAAATATTACAGAAGAAACCCTTAAGGGAATTCATTCTATAAATCCAATTCTTTGCAGGCAGAAATTACAAAATATTTTTGTCACTGAAACTGTAATTATTATTGATCTACCTTCTTTCCACTTCTTTCACCACAGGACAAGAAAATTCAACAGTAGTATCCTTTTTTTCCATTATCTTACTACAAAATAATTTGTTCTCTTTGCTTTGTTATCCAGTTTTACTACAAATAATTTGTTTTCCTTTATATAAAATGCTACTCCAAGACAGAAGAAAAACTGCTTTCTACTGTTAAGTTTTTAAAATGTAATTTTGATTAAAAACAAAAATATAGAATAATTAGATCAGTCTATCATTTCACTTAACACCCAGCAACTGCTGCACCTGGTGAAGGTTTGAACTGTAACTATAAAAGCCCTAATTTATGCTGAAACCGTATTTGGTCTATAATAAAAATTTTTAAAAAGCCCTAATTTAAATTAGAAAAAAAAGTCATACGCTACATTATACTGACAACATATAAAGTCAATTTTCTTAAGGAATTTCAAAAAGTGAACCACCTTTCCACATACACAAATGCAATCTTTTGTTGGTTTACACATGTGTGTTGCTGGGTTGTAGTTTACAGAGAGTTTGGTAGTTTGCAGGAGAAAAAGTTGTCATGAATTGAAAGATCATACTTAAACCAAAATACTGGAAAATACTTTTTCAAAGTTAGTAGATTCTGGATAATTAAGCAATTAAAAAAGTCTCTTTTTGAAGCTTTCCATAACACTATTGAGTTTTACATTAAGACTGTGCTACAAAATCAAACAATTTGCCCATGTGAAAATTTGTTAAGACACAAAAAGAAACAAAAATAAACAAATAATAGAAAAAGTTTAGTTTGGTTCACAAAACTTTGGAACCTGTAACAGCTTTTGAAAAATAACTATGTAGCCAGGCAATGTGGCAGGAGCCCATATTCCCAGCTATTCAGGCTCCTGAGGCGGGAGGACACATGAGCCCGGAAATTCAAGGCCAGCTTGGGCACTATAGTGTGATCCCATCTCAATCAAGCAATCAATCAATACAAATGGTTCTGTACATTCAACAAATTTTGTAAAACAAAAAATGCTTGAGCAATTTTAAACAGTAAGATTTTAGAGTTTTCTGACCTGCGCTACCACAGCAGGTTAGAAACTAGAAAATGTGTAGCCTAACCCTAGTGTGTCTGTAAATGGAACACTGCACTCTAACGTACACTTAACATAGTGTACTTTGAGGAGAAGTTTTGTGTGTCCCACACAATTTTAGAATGACAAAGGCTTAAAATTTTCATCATCTGGAATCAGTGAGTCTTATTACAGAAGATAACATCTATCTCCACTGCCAGTGATCAACCCATGTCTTTCTCTCTCCTTTTGGTTTTCTATACTGTAAGACATGACTCCCCCAAAACTAATCAAATTACTTCTACATACTTTCCCTGCATGTCTTCTTTTTGGAAAAGACAAAATTAATCATTAATATAAAACATGTCACCACACACTAAAAATTTTTATTTAAAAAAATTTTTCATTGGATAACATTGAAAGAAAAAGAAAAAAATTCAGTTTAAATGTATTCTTAGTTATTAGAATATTTTACTTTCATAAACTATAGTTTCCATATGAATTTCCATTACCCTAATCTGGCTCTTAATAGAATCCAATATTATTATTCTCAACTTTTAAAAGAATGTACAATTCTCTCCTCGTGTCTTAGAAATTAATTTGCTTCTGAATGCAAAAACAACCTATTGGAAAGCAATAAAAAATTTCTCAAAACTTTTATTAAAACATATCCAAGAAAAAGTTGTCATTATCCAAAACTTAATAAGCCAAGAAGTTTGCAACTCATAAGCAAAAAATTTACAAATGACCTAAATACACCAACACTGCCAATATTTTTACTTCATGTAGGTGTTTCAACACTGCAAGATTCCTTTACATTAACGAGTCAATATGAAAACTGCAAGTACTTTAGGAAATGAAGATCAGTTATTTACACAGTCACAGTGGTATGAATGAGTTCAATTCTATGTTCCTTCAAAATTTGGCTAGAATGGCATTTTGATTGAAAAGTTAAGTGACACCGCAGTTTTGGATAGGGCACAGTGTGAAGTAGGGCAGCCCTGGGCAGCTTCCATAACACAGGGGCAGTGGTTTCTTCCTGTGGTCCCTGGAGTACTAGAGTCCTGTGGAAGAGGCCCAGTATCCCTCTGGCCCTTTCCATCTCCAATCTCAACCAGTAGAGCTGCAGTTTTATCCAGTTGTATGTAGTTTTAGCCATTATAACTTATGAAGTTCTACAGAAAGTTCACTTGAAAAGATATTATAAATAAATACAAAGAGTTTGCAAAGAGTATATAATTTGCAAATTACCGGAAAAGCTGAAAGAATAAATCAAACCAAAAACCCCAAAAGCCTGAGCCATTGGGCAATGCTAACACTTCGCTGGTTCTGTCGCTTCTTTTGTAGTTATCTACACTTTCTTTGAGATTCTTTCCAGCTCAAATTGTGTAATTCTAACCAGCTGCACTAGAATGTGGGCAAGCCCTCCCAGACAGATTCTGAGGATTTTAAATGTTTATAAAGTGAAGTCCTAATCAATCTACCACTTCTAGTTACAAAACCCAGGACCAAAACCAACACTAAAGTTAAGCATTACAGAGCAAGTAACCTTCTGAATAGGCAGGCCTTAGAGTCTATCCACCATTCAGAATAGATTTTTCATAGGTTTAAAAAAAATGTATTTTCCAAATAATTAACTTACAACTTATCTCTTGAAACACAGGCTATCAATACTTTGTCAACTGGTGTTTGATTATATTAGTTATTCCTTCCATAGTTTAAATACTAGCTATCATAAAGTGTAACAATAAAATGTTACTTTAACACTTTGAAAGACAGTTTTGATATTGATGGAACTATCAGAAAGATTTTTGGTTGCCTGTAATATTTCTTGGGAGGTATATATCTGTTATATAACAATTCATTTATTTTGTATGCAATTTTCTGTTTGTCATAATTCACAATTTTAAAACTTTTTTGGAACTCTGGCTCAAAAACAAAAAATACACATGAGATAATATGAGGTTAAAAGTTCAACTGCATATATACCATCATCTCAACTTTTAAGATGTGTGTTTAGATATCTGTAATAGAATAAACAAAAATTACAATTATTATAAATCTTTACCCAAACTTTTTATACTAAATTTTAAATATAAGTACCCCATGTGGTCCATTAAACAGTTAATAACAGTTAATACTCTAACTAAAATATACATATATTCAAAGGCAATATTTCCAACTCAGAATGACTGAGCAGTCCAGGTAATAATGAAAATAACCTAAAGAAGAGACGCAGCAAACATAAAACAGATGCTGTTTGAACAGAAGATATACTGACATTTCTTTTATAATCCAGCTTCATCAAGAAGCAAAGCTTTTTAAACTAGTCTCCCTGCTTTCACTCAAGGCATCTTGAGTCCATTCTCCATGAGAGCCAAAGTAATCTTTTCAAACCTTACGTCACATGGTAGCATCCTTCCACTTAAAACCTTATTTTAATGGCTTCTCATGGAATTAATAATCTATTTAATAAGCTCCTTACCATGGCCTACAATATTCTACGTTTATCTCACCTCTATCTACCTCTTCCACCTCCCTCTGTGTACCCGTTTCAATAGCACTGGCCTTCTTTTTTCCAACAAAGTAAGCTCAAAACCTCTGCATTTCTGCTTACTGTATCTGCCTGTCTTCTCCAAGGGGCATTCCCTACCTGACCCTCTTATGTAAAAGTAGCCCTGTCCCAGTCAGTCACTTTTTCATCTACTGCTTATAGCAGACAACTGTAAGAAATTATTCATTTACTACTTTGTCTTCTCACCCACCAAGAAGAATGTCAGCACTGTATGAACAAGAGCAATGTCAATCCATGTGTGCTTACTATTCTGCAAAGAACCTTCCACAGAGAAAAACACTGTGACCCTGAGAAAAACATTCAAAGTGGAATAAAATGCAACCTAATATGATTCTAAGTATTTTTATACTATGCAAAATAGCCGAAAAGACACTTCTTTAAAAGGCTTAGCTTTTCTTCCTACTGATGATTTGAAGCTCTTACTTGAACCCTTGATAATTAGCAAGATTAGAGTGACCAATTAAGAGTATTCTTCAGGAAAAAAAAAAATCAAGAAGATAAAATACTTCAATAAACTCACAATTTAGTTACTGTCATGAAGTGGGTCTCCTAAGAGTTTAATGTTTTGAAATTGGGCAATTTTAAATTACAAAACTTCCATCCCAATAAGAAACATCTAGAAATAGCATTGTTAACTCTTGATTCACTTTCCTATGCATAATTCATCCTACTTATCAACTCTATAAGCTATTATTATAGATGACCGCTCTTAATCACTATGAATTTACAACGTCCTATCAGTCGTGGTCATCATATTTGAAATAACAAAGTTACACAATTATGGATATTAAATTAAATTCATATTACATGTTGATGTAAGTGCATGTAAACAAGAATAGGACACGTGTGTTCCATGTTTCATTCTATTAGGTTCAACAGCTAAGGTCCCTGTAGTACTTACCATAAGCCACATCTACAAAGGTCCAGGGATCTTTTATTTTTCCTTGCGGAATGAGGGGAATCATAAAGGAAAAAAAAAAAGTGGAAAAATAGTGTAGAAGCATTTTTATGGAAGTTTTAGCAATTTTATATTTTCTTCTTCCTGGAAAATCAGCTTCTACATAATTATTCTCAAGTATCTCTGGCTTATTCATACACCAAATTTTTGTTGATTCTCACTAATTTTTAAAACGGAATTGTTTTAACAAGGTATAACTTAAGGCCAGGCATGGCGGCTCATGTCTTTAATCACGGCACTTTGGAGGCCGAGGCAGGCGGAACACGAGGTCAGGTGTTCAAGACCAGCCTGGCCAACATAGTGAAAACCCATCTTCACTAAAATTACAAAAATTAGCCAGGTGTGGTGGTACATGCCTGGAGTCCCAGCTACTGGGGAGGCTGAGGCAGCTGAATTGCATGAACCTGGGAGGCGGAGGATGCAGTGAGCCAAGACTGTGTCACTGCACTCCAGCCTGGGCAACAGAGTGAGACTCTGTCTCTACATACATACATACATACATACATACAGTATAACTTAAGACATATGTGCATCCATTGTAAATTCTCAATTTAACAATAAAAATATTTATTTCATCTATTTGAGGATAACCCAAATATTATACTCCAAGACAGATTACTAAAAATCTCATTTTCAGGAGAGTTATTAAAAAGAAGGTGAAGAGAAAAGAAACTGAAATACAATGGATCTTTTAAATCAGCTAGACAACTATTCACTATTCACATTCATTTTGTATCCCTCAGTCTGGAAAAAGCAAGGCTCTTTTTAACTTTCAATTAGTCATACGCTGTCCTGTTTATTTTTTCTCTAGCCATTTTGCCCTTTTGAAGGTGAACTCTAAATTAAATCAAAGACATATAATACACAGACAGTAATTTGAAAGTAGATTTTTGCCTACCCAAACCAGACATTATGCCTTGCCAAGGGAGCAACTCTGTATAAATAAGACTATTCACGAGATAGAAATGGTCTGCACAGAATGGGCGCGGTGGCTCACACCTGTAATCCTAGCACTTTAGGAGGCCGAGGTGGGCGGATTACCAGGTCAGGAGTTCAAAATCAGCCTGACCAACATGGTGAAACCACATCTCTACTAAAAATACCAGAATTAGCCAGGCACACCTATAGTCCCAGCTACTTGGAAGGCTGAGGCAGGAGAATCGCTTGAAACTGGGAGGTGGAGGTTGCAGTAAGCCAAGATCACACCACTGCACTTGAGCCTGGGCAACAGAGCAAAACTCTGTCAAAAAAAAAAAAAAAAGGAAGAAAGAAAGAAAGAAAGAAAGAAGAAGGAAAGGGAAAGGGAAAGGGAAAGGGAAAGGGAAAGGAAAGGAAAGGAAAGGAAAGGAAAAGGAAAAGGAAAGGAAAGGAAGAGAAGAGAAGAGAAGAGAAGAGAAGAGAAGAGAAAAGAAAAGAAAAGAAAAGAAAGAAAGAAAGAAAGAAAGAAAGAAAGAAAGAAAGAAAGAAAGAAAGAAAGAAAGAAAGAAAGAAAAGAAAGAAAAATGATCAGCACATACCCATTTACCTCCAGGGTAGTCACCAAAACTTCAAAGTGCCAAAGAACAGTATCAATGCTTTTGTCTAAAAGATCACAGAGACTCTAGAAGAGACCCTTGATATCATAAACATTCATGACTTTCCAGGAAACCAATAGGTTTCTTAAACTCAAAAAAACTGCCTAAACATTTTTTATTAACTATGAAAATCACACTCTCCTTCTTTGAAAGTGATCATACTTAAGAAAAAAAATTCTTGGCCACACTGGAATAACATAAAAATGTTTTATTCTTGCTTTACTTTGGTTCAGGTTAAGAACAACTATTTTAAAAATAAAACTCTCCAGATTGTGCAGTTTCAATTTTCCACTGCTCATTTTCTATGACAATCTGACCAAGAATTCCCCACAGCCACCCACCAGGAGGGGGAAAGATAAGCTGATACTCTAAAACCTCATTCTCAGAAAAGTAAGTATCTCTGATAACCCGTCTAGTTTTTCCAAAAATATTAATGAAAAGGTAATGATATCATAAACTGAAAGGCTGTTTTAGAAATGAGCAAGTCAGGCTTGTCAAAAGGCCAGAAAGGACTTTCTGGAAAGAATGATAAGCATCTTGGAATCTCACTTCTCTCACACACTGAGCTCCAATCTGCAGCCTTTTCCCTCTGAGCCAATGCACTTGATGGGTGTGATAACAGATGGATCATTGTATCTGCCAACTTCCTGTGATGTACTGTATGGGGACTGATAATTTAGTGACTACAGAAGTTCTACAACAGACAATGCAAGCAATACTGGCATTGAGTAAGTAGCTGCATGCAGTCCTCTTAACAGTCTGTAGGTGTTGAATATATGTGGATTATTGTACAATATAAGCTCTCCACAAGTATCTAAACCATTAAAAAAAAAAAAAAAAAAAAACCTTAAAACAGGGCAAGCGAAGAACTAAGAGAAAAATAAACGGGAAGAAACAAGTATATCTTATATTCAAAGTGACTTTTTCACTTAAACACGTGAAAAACCTTTGAACAATATATGTTTTATTAAAGTTTTATAAGCAGGTTAACTTAGAAAAATGCATGTATATTTAAAAAGTATACATTGTGGGCTTGGTTTTCAGGCTTTACAATCGCAAGTTATAACAACCAAAAAATGTCTCTAACCATTGCCAAATGTCCTCTGGGAAGAAAAAAAAAATCACTCCCATTGAGAACTACTGGAGAAGACAGTCTGAAGTTCCACTCATTCAATTCTAATGCTTATTTTGGAGGGAAGGGAGGGATGATAAGGAAAGGAGATTGTTTATTTATGGAAATTATACACAAAATAATCAAACATAATCCATATTGTATGTGTCAGCTAAGCACATATTATAATACTAAACAGAGGAAAGGCTATATAAAGATTCAGCACGCAAACTGTTCACCAGGTTGCACAGCAAATTGGAGAGGCAACTTCCATTAACCAGCGTTAAGAAGCATGCTTACTTCTCTTTGCAAAACAGGAAAAAATTCACAGCTCTGCCACAACACTGTGTACAACTGATACTAAAGGTACTTACCTCACAAATCCTCATCAGATAAACTCTGCATTACGTTGGGCACAATGTACAGAACTGTCAACTTTAACAGATGCTACAGTGAAGCTCTCTAGGTTTTAGGTTCTGGTTAAAAAAGAACCTTTACATTTGTGTGTGTGTGTGTGTGTGTGTGATTCAAAATCCCATTACAATCACATTTTAGAAATATCAATAAAAAGGCTGGGCACAGTGGCTCACATCTATAATCCCAGCACTTTGGGAGACCAAGACAGACAGATCCCTTGAGCTCAGGAGTTCAAGACCAGCCTAGGCAACATGGCAAAACCTCACCTCTACCAAAAATAAAATAAATTAGCCAGGAGTGGTAGCACATGCCTGTAGTCTCAGCTACTCAGGAGGCTGAGATGGGGGCACTTGAGCCTGGGATGGGGGCACTTGAGCCTGGAAGGCTGCCATGAGCCAAGATCACACCACTGCACTCCAACCTGGGTGGCAGAGTGAGAAGAGTGAGACTGCATCTCAAAAAGAAAAAGAAAAAATATCAGTACCAAATTAAATACTACCACATTATTTTACTGGCACATCTCTGGAACCTGCAACAGGTACTCAAATTATCGGGCAGAGGATTAGTCTGTCATTTTTGCAGCAACTCTACTGTAATACTATTCTCTAATTCTAAAGCACAAAATCTCTTTTAAAATATCATTTTAGGATACTCCAAAACATAGCATTTGAAGTAAATGTCCTACATTAAAACTAAGTATGCTATTTCCATATGGAAATTGATTTTTTTTCTCTTTCTGCTTCCTTTTTTTTTTCTTACAATTTCACTGATATGCTAATCCTGAGCTACAAGGTGAAAAGAAAGGGGAAAAACAGGCCAGCGCAGTGGTTCACACCTGTAATCTCAGAACTTTGGGAGGCCAAGGTGGGTGGATTACTTGAGGTCAGGAGTTTGAGACCAGTCTGGCCAACATGGTGAAATCCTGTCTCTACTAAAAACACAAAACAGCTGGGAATGGTTGTGTGCGCATCTGTAATCCCAGTTACTGGGGAGGCTGAGACTGGAGGATTGCTAGAACCCAGGAGGCGGAGGTTGCAGTGAGCCAAGATCGCGCCACTGAACTCTAGCCTGGGTGACAAAGGTGAGGGAAAGAAGGAAGGGAAGGAGGGAGGCAGGCAGGGAGGGAGGGAACAGACTAACTGGAGGGAATTAAACAACATCACTTGCTGCACAGTTGCAATTCTGTTAGGAAAAATTTAAAATTAGTAATATTTGAAAACTGTTAGTTTGATTTACTACTGATAACACCAGGTATAAAGGAGAGGAATACTTGATCATTCAATAGAAGGAACATGAGTAAAGGGGCACAATTATCCCCAACTAGTAAAAGCCAATAGCACTATTCAACAAAATGAGAACCAATTTCCCCAGTTTGTTTTCTCCTTCTTCCTACATCTCTGCCTTTTTTAAATATGTGAGCAGACCTGCCTTTAAAATTTCCAAGCTGTATCCACAAAACAGAGTACTTTACCTTGCAACATTTTCCCTGCCAGTCAACATTGCCTAAAACTCCACCACTGAGTTTTCTTCTACCTGTAGGACTCTTAACATAAAGGCTCAATCTAAGTAAGAGTAGAAACAGGAATTCCTAACAATCTGGAAACTGCCTGTGCCTGAAGAAGAGCTAAATCTAGCATGACAGCAGACCAGGCTGGTACTGTAATTCTTGGCTCTGCTCAGAAACTTGTCTTAATGGGCTCTAGGACCATGGTAATTAATGTGAGGCCTCTAGATATAGGCAGACAGGTCCTGGGGCCACAGTTCGCCCAGTCTGACAAACAGTATTTTCCAAAGACAGCTCACAATATATCCCATATTACATGCCTTTTCTTATAGTGTGACACTACCACTCTTCCTATCAAGTGGTAGGATCAATATCCCATGCCCTGGATCTGGGGGGCTCTTTGTAACTGCCTCAACAAACAAAATATGGCCAAAGTGACTGTACGTTAGTCTCTAAGTCCAGAGATTAAGAAACCAACAGTCTCCACATCCTGACCCAAGATCACTTTTGGAGTGTAACCACCCTGCTGTGAGGAAACCTAGTCCGCATGGAGGGGCCACATGTGGTTCTTCTGGCCAACTGTCGCAGCTGAACTACCAGACAAAAGCCAG
Source organism: Cheracebus regulus (assembly GCA_963574635.1). Classification (NCBI taxonomy): domain Eukaryota; kingdom Metazoa; phylum Chordata; class Mammalia; order Primates; family Pitheciidae; genus Cheracebus; species Cheracebus regulus. Next base: position 28,384 of record CAUYQU010016346.1, read on the forward strand.
TATCAACCATCAGCTATGTGAATAAAAACACCTCCAGAGGCAATCAGGCCCCAGCCTGATTGAAAGACTCCAGTCTTAGAGTCTTTCCAGTGCAGCCCTCAGACATTTTTTGGTCCCTACTGTGCCCTGTCTTAAGTTCTGACCGACAGAGACCACAGGCTTAATAAAATAAACTGTTTTTTGCTACCGAGTTTTGATATTAGATGATACACATCCAGTCCAACCACTGTCCCAGGCAGAGTAGATTCATTCATTCACGAAAACAAAATTATAGCACTTCACGCTAGTTTTGCAGTAACATAATCTAGATGATTATTGTTGGATGACAAATCATTAAGGTAGTAGTATACTGAGAATGGAACTAAATTTCAAATGCACCTGATTTCATTTTAGTAAACACATTATGAACAAAGATACAGATTCAGTGAAATGAAATGCTGAATTTACAATTTATATTACATATTAATATGAAAATTTTTATGAGAACCCTCATGACATATAATAGGGTACTAGGACAGTCTCAGCACTGATGCAAACTGGTTATGTGGCTAAATTTTAATTCATGTATTTATCCATTCAGCAAGTGAATGGCTATCTTAGGCATTATTCTAGGGTCTGAAAATTCAGCAGTGAAGTTTTTTCATAAAACTTTCATTTTAGTTGAGAGAGGCATAGAGTAATAATTTTACTTATACAAAATTATTCAAACCCATGCTAAATGCAGTGAAGACAATAAGACATGATGGACAGTCAACAGAAGTAGGATTCATATGCTACTTAATACAGCAGTTTTAAAACAAGACGCCAAATGTTCTGACACTCTTCCATTGAGAGGTAGGACCTGTATTTCTTTCTGTTGAAAAACAGGACTTATGGTTGCTTAAAGGAAGGAGTAGGGTGAAAGTGACACCACATAGTATCTACGGCTAGGTTAGAAAAGCCAGGTATTTTCCACCTCATTCAGTAGAACACTCACTCTGAACTAAGTGCTATGGTCCCTTCATATCTACCACGCAAATAATCAGTGTTTCTCAAATTTGGGCTCTAGAAAATACTTAAGCTTAAAATTAATGCTTATTTGTGTTCATCAGAATGATCTCAGGCTAATGAGAAAAGAACACAAACCAAAAACAATGAGAGAGAGAGAGAGAGATAGAGAGAGAGAGAGAGAGAGAGAGAGAATGATGCATTCACACCAAATGAAGCTACAAAGTTTTACAGCATTTCAAACAGGAGGAAATGGTGGAAGAACTGAGTCATCACACCATCGACAGCAGAATAGATAAGCCAAAATTAAACAATTTGTTTCTAAGAAGATAGTACAAAATGTTTGCTATGAACAGAAACCTGCATTCAAGTAAACATCAGGTGGCACATAACATTATGCTCTTAATCTGTATTTTTATCAGTTATACAGTTTTGATTATATTTAACCTATAAAACCACTTCGTTTTATAATCATAGAGCTAGAAGCATAGTGGTATCCAAAAGCCTCTGAAGTCATAATTTAATAAAATGTTTTCATTAATAAGAGTGAATATAAATTGGTGACAATCACAACACATTACACATATAACACATATTACATGCACATATTTCCATGAACATTTGATTTTCTTGAATAAACCTGAGATCCTAGCTGAACCATGACAATTATTTTACATTAACATAAACAGAAGACAGTTGAGGTAAATCATTAGCAAAAATTTAAAAGCCAAAAATAAGTTATTTCGAAATAATTCTGTGTTTCAAGGAATAATCTTCTCCTTCCAACTTTGTCTTTACATGGCTAAATCCTTTTCATTCTTCAAAGTCTAATTCAAGTACCATTTCCCTGTATGAACTTCTCAGGCCACTGAGAACTTTTCAGTCCAAATTTTGAGCATCTCTAAACTCCCAGATAGTGTCTATGGCATAGGAATGGCACAGACACTCACTGCTTGACATTGTTAGCTATTTTGTGCATCCATCTTGTCACTAGGATGGATGATGGTATGATGATAATGGAAGTGGTGGTGGTGGTATGAGAAAGATGAGGACAACAATGGCAGCAGCTATCAATTACTCAGTGATAGTTTATGTTCCAATCACATGATTCACCTCCATAATACTCTTATAAGGTAGAGAAACAGAATCTCCATTTTATAGATACAGAAATCAAGTAACAGGAATTATGTAATTTTTCTCAAGGCCACAAAGATAACAAATGAATAAACTAGAAATAGAAAACTCTGACCAAAGTATGGGCCTTTGAAAACTCAAGGGGTTTCAGAACTACAGAGGGTGTGAAAGCTGGGTAAAAAGTATGAGGTTTCCCAAGTGACATTAAAATCCCAGGGACACAGGTGCTGGAATCTATTAACAAGCTTTCCAGTATATTCTTATATTGTAAGAAACAGACTGTACCCAGTGCTATCTTGCCTCCATCTAGACTATGGTATTTGTGAGAATATAGACAACTTAAATAAACTTGTCTGAAAAATACAGCATTGTACCTTCAAAATAGTAAGAGCTCAATAAATGCTTGTTACTTTTATACCTTTATACTAACATAATTTTGTTTGTTTTTGAGACGGAGTTTCACTCTTGTTGCCCAGGCTAGAGTGAAATGGTGCAATCTCAGCTCACTGCAACCTCCACTTCCCAGGTTCAAGAGATTCTCCTGCCTCAGCCTCCCGAGTAACTGGGATTACAGGTGCCTGCCACCACACCCAGTTAATTTTTTTATTTTTAGTAGAGAAAGGGTTTCATCATGTTGGCCAGGCTGGTCTTGGAACTCCTGACCTCAGGTGATCTGCCCGCCTTGGCCTCCCAAAGTGGATTAAAGGCATGAGCCACCTCGACTGGCCTGACATAAATTTTTTAAACCCATTGTTTAAATTTTGTATTTGTTAAAATCTAAAATGATCTAATTACAAAATAAATTTTATAAAACATAGCCCTATTCTTTAGGTTTTAAAGCCTAAACTTAGAAGGAAAAAATTGTAATTTCAATGATTTTCAAGGACTTTTTACTTATCATGGTTTGTTGTTAGGTACAGAGACTGGGGTACAGGACAGGGAAAGATTGTAATAACACCGAAGCTATAAAGAAAGTGAAAGAACTGAAGACCTCCCAGGTGATCCCTGGAATTCTCTTTCAATATTCTTTTCTGCAAGTGAAGCACAGGCCAAGCTGGAATGCTCACAAAGCTACAGTCTTTTTATGGTTCCATCTAGCTCTAGATTTTTATGATTCAGTAAGGTGGGTGGTAAATTAAGCTGCTGCTGTCTTCCCATAGACTTGTTTGTAGCCAACAGGACAAACCTGGGGAAACTCAATTAACACATGTCTGACCTTGGTCAAGTCATAATTCCTCAAAAAATATCTGCAATATATTGACCTACGAGAAAATTCTAAGCAAATATTAGTGACTGACAGTAAAAGGTGTGAACACTTTATTCTGCAGCATTTTTTTGTTTTATTTTGCTTAACAAATCATTCTATGCCACTAAAGTTCAAGGTATTTTGAGATAATTAAATCTCTGGATTGGATGTTTTCTTTAGTATTTAAGAAGAAAAGAAAAAAAGTGATTTCAAATCAAACCACCCTTAAGTGCCTATCTGACTAGTAACTGCTGAAATTCAGGGTGATCTGCACATTTGGTTAATGAAAGACACCATGAAACCTAACATAGCTGAAACATATTTCTGGATCCTCTAAATCCACAATGATTACCACCTTTGTTTTAACAAAAGTGGTCATGAAGAGACTGGACAGCAGATGAGACACTGAGCTTTTAACTATATGCCAGGCCCTCACAATGCTAAGCAAAGACCTACATCACAGAGCATGCTTCTCAAATCTTAATTATTCCAAATCCAACATTTCAAGTTTTGAAAAAAGTAAACTTTATACAGTGTCCTATATCTTACTGTTGCATAAACTAAAAGATAAAACACAAGGCAATTCAAAGACAGTTGATGAAAACTTGGTAGGTTTGCTAAATTACACTCAGCAGGAAACAATGCATTATAATGCAGATTCTTCGTTTTTCAAAGAAGGATATCACATTCTCTAGAGAAAATACTGCCTTTCAGGGGTCAGAATTATAACCCTACCAAGTGATCTCAGTTCAGTATTGAAATGTTTTGTCACCTAACATCAAAGCTTTTAAAATGTTTTGTTACAGTTACCTTCACTTAAGAAAAAGGATAAATGACCCTCCTACAGTTATCATATTATTTTAAAAAATATTTTTCCAATCTGATTTTAAACTCAAGGGTAGAGAACATGTCTTTTATCTTTTTTGTTTAATATAATACCTAGCAAAAGGTATTAGCAATATACTTGCTGAGAATGCTTTAAATATTTGCTGGATAGGCCGGGCATGGTGCCTTGTGCCTATGATGCCAGCACTTTTGGGAGACCAAGGCGGGCAGATCACCGGAGGTCAGGAGTTCGAGGCCAGCCTGGCCAACACGGTGAAACACTGTCTCTACTAAAAATACAAAAATTAGCCATGTGTGATGGTGTGCACCTATAATCCCAGCTACTCGGGAGGCTGAGGCAGGAGAGTTGCTTGAACTGGGGAGGCAGAGGTTGCAGTGAACCAAGATTGTGCCACTGCACTCCAGCCTGGGTGACAAGACCAAAACTCCATCTAAAAAAATAATGTTTTTTGCTGGATAAATAGATGAATGCCAACTAATATAGTTTCCAAAGGCAGACAGGACCTTTAAAACAATTTTAAGAATATACCTTTTTTATAACTCATCTAGGAACAAAATTATCAAAAAGAAAAATGTGTACACAGTGAGCAAAAACATACTCCCCCTCCCCTTTATTTTCTACCAGAGCATTTACCACCATCTAACATACTTAATATTTATGCATATTTATTGTCTGTCTCCTCATCCCATCCCCAATTACAGTGTAAGCTTAATGAAGATAAAGATTTGCCTGTTTTGTTTCAAGGCTGTATCCTCAGTACACAAAATGTGTGTCCTGGAACACATTAAACATTGAATGAGTATAGAATCTATCTTCAGGATTCATTACCACTGTTCCTGTTTCTTCTAGCAGTAATTTTAGAGCTCTCGTTATACAGTGACAATGAGGATGTTTTACAGATATGTACATTTATGTATGCACACACACATAGATAAAAACAAAAATTATTTCATCTCTCATGAAATGTTGCTATCTTTAAGGTATAAATAGAGCAGCTACCTGGAAAGGAACATGTTAGAGAAAGCAAATCATCACATCCAAGTCTAACCACAAAAAGGACCCAGAAAAGTAGGCAATTACTAAAACTGGTTTAAAAATAAAACTTTAAACAACAATCAAGTCATCCCTAAAGTTAAATCTCTCTGGAGCAGAAACTGATTCAGCACTGACTTACAAATTATCACATTACTAACATCATGTCTCACCAACAAATGAAGTTATCTTAGGGAGGTTTCTAACTAAAGTCCATCCTATTCTGTAGGAAAAGTGGCTGAAATGATAGTCATCGCATTTAATCTGATTAATTTTTAAATACTTATCTGCTTTGTAGACTATAAATTCCCTGTCCAAAGGGGCAGCTATGACTGTTGTGCTTTTTGCTTCCTTCAACTGCTAATAATTCATTATTTGTTTAAATGTGTGTTTTTTTTAAATCTGTCTCCTGCCCATTAGAACATAATCGTGAGAGCAGAGAGACAAGGCTGAGCACGACAAATAAATATGTGTTGAATTCAACACAGAGCTCAAGATGCCAATAAAATTAACCTTCAATCCACAACCTTATGGCAAGACAATTCAGTTATCATATTAAATATCCATACAAGGTACCTAATATAAAGGCAATCAAATAAGCCACAAAAATTAATCTGTTAACATTCTATATTCAAACCAATATTAAAGCTATGCATAACTAGTTATTGTAATTATATAAATGAAGGGCTACAAACATTAGGTGGCAGCAGCAGTACACTGTATTATAATCCTGAAACTGTTTTTTTTTCATATATAGAAATCTAACCCAGAAATAGGGTTTAACAAATAGCTTCACATATAAAATATACAAAAGGAACTGAAAATACAGTAACAAAACATGCAAATACAATTATTCCTTTGTATCCAGATTTTTTATTATTTCTATAAATGAAATAATTGACCAGTATAAAAGTGTTGGCAGTTTTTTAATAAATGTATTCACATTTTTGCTTTATCCTAACTCTCTGACAGTCTACATCCAAGTTGCCAGCTCTACCTTCAAAATGGTATCTAGAAAGTGAGCACTTCTCACCACCCTCACCACAGGGATTCTGGTGGAAGCCATCCCCATCATCAGTCTGGATCATGACAACAGCCTCCTGAGGATCTCTGCTTCTGGGTTGACCCTCCCCAACCAGCATCTTTTCCATGTGGTAGCTAGAGGAATCCTTTCAAATGGTCAGGTTAGCTCACTCATGAGCTAACTGGATCTGCTCAGTACCCTTCATTGGCTTCTCAACTCAGACAGAGGTTCTCCTCTGGTCTTCTGCATCTTTCATAAATTGTCCCCCACTCCAACTTCACTCCCACTACTCTTCCCCTTGCTCATAACACTCAAGCCATTGGTCCTTCATCAGACCAGTTACACTCCACCCCATGAACTTTGTATTTGCTGTTCTCTCCCCCTGAAATGCTCTTCTGACAGATATCCATCCCCATACCTCTTTGAGGTTTCACTTCATATGCCACCCAGTCAGACTTTCTCTGACTACCCTACTTAAAATAGCAACCATCCTCCTTCACCGCTTCATTTTTCTCCATGTCACTAATCAGCATCTGGTATATTTTATATTTTATGTGTTTACTTCTTTACTACCTTCTCTACCAGAGCTAAAAATCCACAGACACCAAGATTTTAGTCTGTTTTCTTCACTACTTTATTCTTAAAGCCTTAAACAGTGCCTGGTAAATAGCAGCACTCAAATACTTGTGAACAAGTAATTTCTCTTATCAAATAAGTAAATAGCAATAGTCCTACAGCTGTTCCCTATTCAAGAGAAAAGACATCATTAAAAGCCAGACACAGTGGCTCATGCCTGTAATCCCAGCACTTTGAGAGGCCAAGGTGGGTGGATCACCTGAGGGCAGGAGTTTGAGACCAGCCTGGCCAACATAGTGGCCAACATAGTGAAACCCCATTAGCCAGGCATGGTGGTCCACACCTGTAATCTGAGCTACTCAAGAGGCTGAGGCAGGAGAATCATTTGAACGAGGGAGGCGGAGGTTACAGTGGGCTGATACCGCACCACTGCACTCCAGCCTGCACAACTGAGTGAGACTCAGTCTCAAGAAAAAAAAAAGTTTGCTTTATTTACTATTTTCTAAGTTCAAGTATGCACAATTGATATATGTGTACATAAAAATAAAGTGACATTTTTATATTATACACAATTTAAAAGCATTGTTAAGTCAAATTTGTTCAAGTGACCATTATAATATGATGGAATTATATGCTTAAAATTTAAAACTATTCTTACACTGTCCTTAATTATTAGAACTTCAAGCAACCAAGCTCTTCTTTATATTCAAATCAAACAGGTGAACTCAAAATTTACTCTCTTGTTTTATCTTATCTACTGACAAGCTTTGTGAGCTCAGCCTCTTCTGGCTTCAGAAAGAGAAAGAATTACAGGTTTGCTCTCAGCCAAATGACTCTATAATGGGTGTCGATTGCTTAATTCTGAACTACATCAGTAGCTAACCACTGATTATGAAATGCCCAGATTTCATCTATTTTCTTTACTGTTTACATACTGTAGAATAAACATTTGAGCAAGAAATACAGATACTAAAAGACTTCGAGAAATTTTCAAAATACAGTACACCTGCCAGGTACAGTGGTTCATGCCTATAATCCCAGCACTCAGGGAGGCCGAGACAGGGCGGGAGTGAATCACTTGAGCCCAGGGGACCACAGCAACACCTTGTCTCAAAAAAAAAAAAAAAAAAAAAAAAAAGGAGAGCGAGAAAAAGAATGAATGAATGATTACCAGAGCCACAGAAATTTAGCATGCTCTGGCTTCTTGAAACTCTACTTAGAAAGATCCCAATTTCTGGCCAGGCATGGTGGCTCACGCCTGTAATCCAAGCACTTTGGAGGCTAAGGCAGGCAGATCACCTGAGGTCGTGAGTTGAAGACCAGCCTGACCAACATGAAATCCCGTCTCTATAAAAAAATAATAATAAAATAAAAAAAGAAAGATCCCAATTTCTAATGGGTGTGTTCAGAAGTTTCACTTGTAAGTCAATGATTTGGAATCCAGAAAGTTGTTCTCCTACAGGAACAACATTAAGTAATTAGCTAGGTTCCCAGCTTGTTCACAGCAGCTGATATCAGATTACACTTCCTCTCAGAGCTGACTCATCTCCATTATTCTCTAGGACTCCCTTCTTCTAAAATGTTTCAATCAAATTTTGCATTACATGACTTTTGCGGCCTAATCAATACAAACAATGATCCTAGTTGCTACATGTCACTATGAAACAATCAAACAAACTACAAGGCAAAGCAAGAAATGAAGAATAACTGAGATTACTTATATCTCTAGAGAGAGAGACCTCACTAGGTTGTTCAGATTCATAGGATATTCAAGTGACAAATCCTAAACCATGTAAAATGAATACAAAAACTATTTCCAAGTAAGCAGAAAATCAGAGCAATAAGTACCTTACACGTTATGGATTGGCTAAAAGAGACCACACGATGGTTCACCTCCTTTATATTCCCAACTATTTAGCCAATGCTACAGAACTTCATAGAAGCCAGGTGGTTACACTGAGTCAAGGGAAAGGCACACAGGCAGCTTATCTTTGCTTGGCTTTTCCTTTGCCTCTGTCTTCCATACACACAGCACACAAGGAAGGATTCTGACTGAGCTGAGAAATTCCTGCTATTTCACTGCCCCAACAGCTTAATTCACCACCATGAAGTACTCACACCATTAACTCATGTGATTCCATTTAAAATAATGTTTGACAAAAGGTTTTCCTCATTACTAAATTAAACTCAGCTATCACCAAGGAAGTCTACATCCTCATTTTGGATGAGAAAGTAAAGGTGGTGCCCAACTACTCCTCAAATTTCCCCCATCTCTTGTTCTTCACTGTCCCAAAGAGTCCAGCTCCCAACAGTTCAATCATGATAGTGAACTCAGATCCCATTTCTGAAATTCTGGGAAATTCCAAAACTGAGTATGGTCTGAGGATCTTTGTTCCAAATCTATTTCCTCACAAAAAATTCCCTAAGGAAACAGCATACCTCAAAACATAAAACTTTTGCCCAAAGCACGCTCAAAATAAGTTCTCCATGTTGGTGGTTAATCAATGTGGCTAATACAACTAATAGCTGACCCAGTGTAGTTTTTACTATGAATTCAGAGTATATTTTATGAAACTCCAACTACTTTATGCAAACATTTTTAAAGATTAACTGAGATAACATGTAAAGGTGCTTAAAACAGTGTCTCTGGCAGAGAATATGTTTCATAAAAGTGAGTGGGTTTTGTTTTCCCACAATGCCTGGGGACTGAATCTGATATGAAGTTACCAACATAAAATAATAACCTCTCTCTGGCTGCTGTATGTTAACATATCTAAGGAATGTATTTGCTATCTAATAATCAACATTAATGCTACAACACTGCTTCACGTTGCACTTCACGTTTCTGTCCAGTGGTTGCTCCATTTAATTCATCCCATACCACTTATAAGGTAATCACATGTATCTGAGCATCTAACAAAGTAGCATTGCAGGGCACATACTCTTGTCGTTAGCACCCTGATTTCCTACTACGATCTTATTTTCTTCATATGGCTATTTAAATAAAACTGGCTTATCAATACCATCTTCAGAACAACAAATTAACATCTGCCTAATACCAAATAGGGTGGCCAAATGTCTACCTACTCTCTATTGTTTGATAAGGCGATGCCAATGTCGACCAAACCAATAATAGTCCTAAATGGCAGATGGAAATCTTTAAAAAGGAATCTTGATACTCAATCTCTATGAACATCACTATATATCCTTAAGTAAAGGACTCCACGGTGTGTATTCAAAGATATCCTCATCACAGGCTGAAAAACAATCTAGAACAGGTGTTCTGGAACCAAGATTACAGCAGGTGGATGCTTGGCCCAGCTCATCTAAAAAGTCCCTTCCAGTACTGAAATTCTAGGCTTTCTTGCTTCTATACCGTTGTTAAAATAAATGGCATACAGTTCCTCATGAGCTGCTTCAAGCACTTTTTTTTTTCTTTGAGAAAAAGTCTCACTCTGTCACCCAGGCTGGAGTACAGTGGTGAAATCATAACTCACTACAGCCTCAAACTCCTAGGCTCAATTGATATTCCCACCTCAGCCTCCAAGTAGCTAGGACTACAGGTACATGCCACCACACCGAACTACTTTTTAAAAAAGTATTTGTAGAGTCTTGCTAAGTTGCCTTGGCTGGTCTTGAAATCCTGGCCTCATACGATTCTCCTGCCTTGGTCTCCCCAAGTGCTGGGACTAGATCTGAGAGCCACTGTGCCTGGCTTCTAGTACATTTTTAGTCTAAGCCTGCTGAAGTTAAAAAAATCCCCACACATAGAGGAGGAGCATGCTTTAACAGTATGCTCCAGGTTTTCTGCAATAAATAAACCAAATGAGAAAAACCTAATCCTTTTCTATTTGTGACCCTCAAAAAGTTTTTAAAATTTGCTAGCAAACAGACTTTAAACCAAGCTTGTCCAACCCAAAGCCCACATGAGGCCCAGAACGGCTCTGAATGCAGCCCAACACAAATTTGTAAACTTTCTAAAAACATTATGAGATTTTTTGTTGTTGTTGAGACAGAGTCTTGCTCTGTCACCAGGCTAGAGTGCAGGGGCACAATCTCAGCTCACTATAACCTGCGCCTCCTGGGTTCAAGCAATTCTCTTGCCTCAGCCTCCCAAGTAGCTGGGACTATAGGCATGCGCCACCATGCCCAGCTAATTTTTTTTATTTTTAGTAGAGACAGGTTTTCATCATGTTGGCCAGGATGGTCTCAAACTCCTGACCTCATGATCTGCCTGCCTTGCCTCCCAAAGTGCTGTGATTACAAAGCTTGAGCCACCACGCCCAGCCAAGATTTATTTTTTTTTAAGCTCATCAGTTATCCTTACTGTAAGTGTACGTTATATGTGGCCCAAGACAGTTCTTTCAAACCAAAAGATTGAACAACTCTCCTTTAAATCTCTATTAAATTCCTTAAATAGCCAAGCATGGTGGCTCACACTTGTAATCCCAGCACTTTGGGAGGCCAAGGCAGAAGGACTGCTTGAGGACACGAATCAAGACCAGCCTTGCCAACATGACAAAACCTTGTCTCTATTATAAAAAGAATACAAAAATTAGTTGAGTATGGTGATGCACACCTATAACCCCAGCTTCTTGGGAGGCTGAAGCACAAAAATTGCTTGAATCCCGGAGGTGGAGGTTGCAGTCAGCCAAGATCGGACCACTGCACTCCAGTCTGGGCAACAGAACAAGACTCTGTCTCAAAACAAATAAAAAAATTAAAATCTCTAAATAACCTAGACTCTAAGTATACACAAAAAAACTGCCAAATATTTGTCTATTACAACAAAAACAATTACTTCTCAAATATTTATGGTGGTCCTACTATGCATAAGAAGGTACTACTGAGATATATGAATAACAAATACAGTCCTGGGCTCATTGCCTCAGAGAAGATAAAACATATATCCATTTAACCAATATTCAACAAATATTATGTACTCTGTGCTTGTAAGAGTGGCTAATCCAGTGCACACTGTGGTCAAGTTATGTCAAAAACTATAAAAAATAGTCAAGCCAAAACTTATTAAAAACAGCTTCTTTGGATACATCTTTGTAGCAATGTGTAAGAAAAAAAAACCAGCTTCTTAGCTTTTCCTATTACAAATGACAGGGATATCATGTTCTAAAACTCTGATATCATTTATCATTTCACATAGTAAAAAAATAACACCTGACTTCACTATACTTGTATAATTTGGCCACATTATATTGCATCTAAGAATTTCATATTCTTCAGGGTATAGGTATAAATTTCAGTTTGGAAACTTAGAGAAATAACCAGACAGTTCTATAATATCAGACTCTTTACATCATGAGTAATTGTTATCAGTTTCAACAAAAAGTAAAACAAAACTGTTTTACTGTTACTATTATCCTTGCCAAATATAACCTCTCTAAAAGGTATGATGAAATATGTCCATACCTATAAAACCTGCCTCCAGGCAACAGAGCAGTCTTTGACTTATATGCAACCTAAAGAAGGTAGTCTTGTATTAACAACTCTGCAAAAGACATCTTGACAGGACGACATGCTAAAGATTTCTTTGTAGGCTTTCAAAGAACCTATCTTTAATAAACTGTAATTTTTCCACCTTACAAGAGGAATGATTGGGTACTTACACTTTTTACAACATTCATCCTTATATTGTTCAAATATTTTTGTAGAGTGAGCATGTGTTAATTTCACAATCATAAAAAAATCATAAAAAATAATTTTAAAAAGCTATTTAAGAAACTACCATATTAATGTTACTGAATAACAACATGTAATTCTCACATACACTGTTGAAAGATGGGTTTTGTTTTTTTACAAAAAAATTAGCCAAGCATGGTGGGGCACACCTTTTGTTTTTTTACAAAAAAATTAGCCAAGCTACTTGGGAGGCTGAGGAAGGAGAACTGCTTCTCCTGGCCTGGGAGGGGTAAGTTGCAGTGAACTGAGATCACACCACTGCACTCCAGCCTGGGGTACAGAGAGAGACTCCATCTCAACCAAAAAAATTTTTTTGTTGTTTTTTTTTTTTTCTTTCAAGCAGCCAGGAATAATTTAGTGTTAAAGTCATTCATTTCCATTCATTCATGTATATAAACATACATATACACACAGACATTTACTTATTAGTTCAGAAGATTAATAAAATTCAAGTATTTCCTTAATTTCTCACTTGGAGTGCCAATAACAACCCACTGCCCTACAATTATATTTTGCTTTTAAAAAAGAGCCAATATTAAATACATTTTTGTGGAACTATACAATGTCATATATTAAAATTATTATACAATTGTTGATGGTGAACCTTGTAAATGGGATTGTACTTCTCTCCTACAAAATCAGAGTGCTACTAAAAGTGGCTCAAAAAGGAAAAAGAAAAATTAAGTCTGAAAAACTTTTATGTCAACGACAAAGAAGTGTTTTATATAGTAACCAGCTAAAGGTAAAATTACCAGAAAGGTGATGTCAAGTTAACAATACACACTAAAAATTTCTTTGCTTGTTTTATATCTATATCTATCTCTCTATATATCTATATCTACATATAGATATAAGTAGTTTATCTCGATTTTGTTATTTTTGAGAAAGAGGAGAATAAAAGGCGAAATAATTGAAATTTAGGTTACTTCCTAGAGAAAGGAGGCTTTGCTTTAAGATGAGAAATGTAATACTGTTCATCTAACCAATCGCCAACCACACTTTGAAATCTTTCACTTGTCTTCAATTAGCCATGCAGATTTGTTCCTCAGTATTGCCTTTGATCCACTTTTCTCACCACTTCCCAAGTCACCTTACTAAAGCATGGTTCTGATCATGTTTTTAAACTCACTACCTAAAAATAGTCTAATGATCTTATAACTGTACTATTTTTGTTCCTACCCACTACCAACTCATTGTTGAAGACACTTTGATCACATCCTGTATTCATACCTTTGCTCATGCACTGCACCATGTGCCTAGAAGAGACTACCCTGCTCCCATCTCTACTTATTACTATGTCATGTTTTCCATAAGACTTTCCTCATATCCTACAAGTAGACTAACTTCCCTCTTTCCTCACTTACGGTATTCTTATTTTTATATCCTAGAACTTCTCATATTTTGTCATATATTGTAGTTAGCTATATGCAGTAAGTCTTATACTCCCCTAGATTATAGGCTTATCAGAAAGAATTGCCTAGAGTTCAGCTGTCATGCCCTATTGTTAAATATATCCCCCCAAGAACCCTTGAAAGGAATTCTGCATGGTTTAGATAATATGTTTGATTGATTCACCTCATCTTCCATCTGTGAAGCATGCTTCCCGTTTCGTTTTTTTTTTAATTCTCATTTGACAAAGAGGGCTGGCTTTAAAAAGAACAGCTCAGGCTATGGTCAAAAAAAAAAATGATTATTAACAAGCAAGTTACTTAAAGAACAGTATCCAGTACTTGTATCAGAGTTTTACATTTCATCTAAATGCCAAATACCCCAATAATATTAAATCAGACTTTAAAGAGTGGGTAACATTTGGAATAAGTAAACAGGGAGATTAAGTAGAGTTGGGGAATACAGATGACCTAAGCATAATAAACAACATGAATAAAAACACAGAAAATAAGAGTTAGGCATTGAGAATGGTTTGGCTAGATATGAGTAAGCGGACATTAGGTTCCTTTCATATGTCCCAATAGTGCCTGGAGCTTAGTTGGCAATACAAAATATTTAATAAATGAATAATGATAAAATGACAATTTTTAAAGGGCTGAGGAAGAAATGGAAGACAGAAAAAGAAAGGTGATATTTCTTTCACTTTGGCCTGTGTTACATTATTTAAATATATCTATTTTTAATGAATAAATACACTTCCCTTGAAGTGGATCAAATACAAAATCAGACCCAAGTATACACATTTAATAAATGCACACATGGACAGATTTAGTTGTCAAATGAATGGCTCTAAATGCAAGAATCTCTGTAAAGACCTAATTGGAATCAGAGCTGACGCTGAGATCGATGCGATACCAGCATGGCCCTAAGCCAAATCTCTTTTCTGGCTGACCATGTAGGCTGTGTCACTGGACATTAACTTCACACAACATGTAACAAGCCACCAAGTGTCTAGTTCTCTTGTGTCCACCTAAGGCCAGAGCCTACCTTCCCTTACAGTAGTGTCTGCTTATCGACATACTCAAATTTTATTACAACAAAGTCTTTGAAAGCAAATCCGAGAAGGCAAAAAATAAGTCATTTCTACTCTTCTTAATATCTAGATCTTGTCATAATTTAATAAACCAAACTTCTATAATCAATGAGGTGAGAAAGACTCCGTGCCCCAGGCTGGCATTCTAAACTTCCCACAACCAGCTCTGAGCTTCCATTCTGGTCTCGTGTTCCACTATTACTCCAACTTTGCTGCTAGATTTCACTAAGTGCTCCTATACAAACTAACACTTAAGATAATCTATTGTTCCTCTGATCTTCCACAAAATTCAGGCACACCACTCTCACATCTGGCATTTCCTCATTCTTATTATTATCTGTTTATATGGTTCTAAGCCAGAAAATAGAGAAAACTTATTTTTATTTATGAGCAACCTAGAATTATAGAAAGATATGAGCTTTGAAATTAGTTTAGTCTCCATAAGAAACCCAGATATGCTGCTTCCTGGGTGTGTGGCCTTAGGTAGGTCATTTAATTTTCTCAGTCTAAGTTTTTTTTCTTTTGTAAATATAATCTATCATATATCACTACCAGTAGTTCTAAGAATTAGAACTATGGTATGTAAAGGACCAAGTACTACACTAGGCACCCAGGAGGGACTCAACGCACAGATGCCATTGCTATCATTCAACTTTGTCTCTGACTCCAATCCACTCCCCTATAGTTCTATCACAACATCTTATTGTTAAAAAATGGGAAAACTTCAGAGGACTAGAAGAGTAAGGGGGGAAAAAAATGAAGAAAACTACAGAGAATAAACTAGTCCCATAAATTTCACCTTAACTAAGGTTATAGCAAGAAAAATATCTTAGGGGTGAGGAGGGGAGATATTTAGTTATGAATTTCTGTTATTGAAAATAAATGTATATAAGAGGTCTTCATTAAGAAGTCAATTTTCATATATAATTGGTTGACATCAAAGATGTCTTAAGTTACTACAGAAATGTCAGAACTGTTAAATGCTTTAAGTAAAAATGTGTCTTCATATCCTACCTTCAAATTGCTTCCTCGATGAAAAAGAAAATTACTTTAAAAGGTATCATGAAGAAACTCTATTGGCAAGAGGTGAGGACAGAGATTTAACTATAAACACATATAATAAAACTCCTTTGTTACAGTGATATTAGAATAAAACATGGTACAAACTAAAGTACATATGGCCTTAAGAAAAATGCAGATGTGAAGAATCCTACAAAGTGGCTGAAACTGAGCAATAAGAAGTCACATTACAATGGACCTAAAGGCAGGAATAAATCTACAGCAAGTTTTAGAAAATCAAAATTAACCACAATGTGCAAAAATAAAATGATGCTGTCTGCCTCTAGTGGCCATGGGAACCATACAGACTAATGAGTGCCTTATTTTTAACATTCCTAAGGGTGAAAGTCAACATGTGAAAGAACAGAGACAGAGAGGCAAAAGGTAAAGCAGGTCTTTTAAAAATACATTTCCTAAATGCAAGGACATTCAGATACATCAACACTCAACTTCTACTCCCTATCCTTTCTCACCTTTATACTTCTGTATATTTTCTTTGGTTTGTCCAAGATTCCCAAATGCCAAATTCTACTTATTTGGACCACTCAAATACAATGTCTTCTTTTTCCGTTATATTTAATGAAAAGTGGTCCCTCTCCCTTCAAAATCTTCTAAGTTTTTTCACTAATCCTGTCTTTTAGTATTTGCAGGCTCTATCCTATATGAAAATATATTTGTTTCATACAGGTTCTCTCTCCCCTGCTGGATAATAAACTCCTTGGAGATAGAATCTCCGTATAAAGCCCCCAAAGGGCTGCGAAAAAGATTAAATACTCCAAAAATGCCTGCCGAACCAAAGAAGAATAAAAAGTAGTTTTTGTAAAGTTTGAAATTATTTTCAGCATAATTTTACTACAGCATAATTATATTAGGGCTTTCATTTCTAAACAAACTTTAACAGCAGCAATGGTTCACATTCCTGCTAACAACAGGTAATAAGATATTGGTGGTGGTTTTCTGCTTGGCTTGGAGATAGGTGATTAAAGTGTCAAATTTTGTCTGCAGGTAAAGTTTCTTCAACTTCAAGAATATGCCTACCGCCCAAGGAATGCAAGCCACAATCTGGTACATTTCATATCATCCTTGGGGAGCTTCCTACCACCCACTTGCCCTCTGCTAGCCACCTTCCCTGCTCTATCAGAAGACTAGAGGGGCATGGAAGTAAAAATTTGGAGTTACACGACTCAGTCTTTACAAAAACCCAATGGTGTGAGGGAAAAAGCAACCAAGGAGAGGAGGACTGTTTAACAATGGAAAACAAATTTAGGGGAAATAACTAAATGCAACGTGAGTACTGTAGTGTGGTTAATAAGAAAATGCCCTTATTTTTTAAAGCTGCATACTGAAGTATGAAATGTCATGGTTTGTGAGACTTGCTTTAAAACTTTCAAGAAAAGGCAAAGTAAATATTATATAATATTATTAACTAGTATTAAATATAGGTGAAATGTATATGGGAGTTCAGTATAATATTCTACCTAGATTTTCATATATTTGACATTTTTCATAACAGAAGTTAAAAAAAAGAAAAAAATTCTGAGTCTGTGAGACCTGTGAGATCTGGAGTCCAGGGAGAACACGCACCAGGTAGGACATGTATGAGCAGAGGAGATAAGTTACTAAACCTCTCCCAGCCTTGTTCTTCATCTGCTGAACAATGACAGGAATACGAGGCTCAGAATTCTCCAATAATTAAATTAGTGTGTAACATAATTAGGGCAATGATATCACTTGTAACTATACAATAAACGTTAGCTATTATTACTATTCATATTCCTACTGAAAGGTGGAATAATCTGATTAAAGAGCCTTATTTTCTCACTATACACAGAACTGACTGAGGGGAGGAGAGTGTTTAATTGAAAGAAAACACTGCTCACCTTTCTCAGTCTATTTGCCAAGAGATTATGGTAGTAGCTAAAAGTCACAAAATGGAACAAAAGAAGGAAGCCGGAGTGCCAACTTCATCAGCAAGAGAAAGCAGACAACACATTCTGATAGCTACCACAAATCCCCATCCTACCACCACAAAACACAGTACAGACGAGAACAGGAAGCAATCAATTTCTGTAATAGCAATAACCAGATATACATCATTAACAACAAAAATCAGTTTTAACCACGTGCAATAAAGAATTAAAGTTAAGTGCTGTGCCCCCTTAAAGGCCAAAAGCAAGTTAAATTCACTCTCCTGGGTGAGGTGCGGTGGCTCACGCCTGTAATCCCAGCACTTTGGAAGGCTGAGGTGGGTAGATCACCTGAGGTCAGGAGTTTGATACCACCTGGCCAACATGGCAAAACCCCATCTCTACTAAAATTACAAAAATTAGGTCAGGTGAAGTGGTTCATGCCTGTAATTCCACCACTTTGGGTGGCCGAGGTGGGTGGATCACCAGGTCAAGAGATAGAGACCATCCTGGCCAACATGGTGAAACCCCGACTCTACTAAAAATGCAAAAATTGGCTGGGCGTGGTGGCCCACACCTGTAATCCCAGATACTCAGGAGGCTGAGGCAGGAGAATCGCTTGAACCTGGGAGGCAAAGGTTGCAGTGAGCCGAGATTGCACCACTGCACTCCAGCCTGGCAAAGGGTGAGACTCTGTCTCTGGGGTGTAGGAAAAAAAAATTAGCTGAGCATGGTGGCACATGCCTGTAATTCCAGCTACCGGCGGGGGAGGCGGGAGCTAGGGCAGAAGGATCACTTGAACCTAGGAGGGGGAGGTTGCAGCAAGCTGAGATCGTGCCACTGCACTACAGCCTGGGCAACAGAGCAAGATTCTGTCTCCAAATAGATAAATTAATTAATTCACTCTCCTGGAAGAAATAATGGCCAATTTCCTATGGTACCTCCTCACAGGAAGTAAATGATACCTTTTGAAAGACACAGACTAGACACAAATATATACACACTTGCTTCTAGTTTAACCCATTACCCTTACTGCAAGAAACTATGAAACCAAACAGAAAATCTTTCTAACTTTAATATGCCAAGAGTGTATCTGGTTTAATGCTCCCTTTATGCTGAGAATGTATTTTCCCATAAGCACACGGAAAGCTTATTGACACCGTGGCCTCATAGGTTCTTCTCATCCCCAAACCGACAACATTCAGATAAAAAGAAAAACTCCTTTATTAAAAACAGAAATGGCCTTAATGCATAACACAAGTCAATGTTGGTGAAAGGAAAACTATTCAACAGTAGATATAACAACAACAAAAATCACAGCTGCCTGGAGCACTGCTCTTGTACCAATGACAGAAATAGTGATGAAAACATTAACGACAGTTTATACTTACTAAATTTTCTATGAGTGAAATGCTGTGCAAAGTGATTTCCACGTGTTAACTCATGTAATCCTCACACTCAATGAAGTATTGTGACTCTTAATTTCCCACTTTGCAAATGAAGAAAATGAAATGTGGTGGTTTGCCAAAACAAAAGTCAAACAGCAAGTACCCAGGAGACAAAGAGGATTTTAACCCACACCTGACTCCAAAAGCCCGTCCTGTTAATTACTGAACTACACTGTATCTCTTGAACAGATCCTCACTCACACCTGCAATAAGCCTGGTGCTGGAACTCTGTTGTTACCAAGACCAATTAGTGGCACTGACAATGAAAACCTAGATTCAGCTTCCCACCACCCAATGAACAATTAAGTTGTTTTAAGAAAGGAAAATTCTACTTTTTTACAGAAATAATTCTATGCAAACTATTTGTTTTTTCCATGTTGTGAGATCAAACTCACCTTCTCCAGGAACCTCTCTGTTCAGAATGACATTCTTTGACGGTTCCAGATAATTATTATTTAAGAATGAAAAATTTGTGACAATAGTGCTTAAGAGACATTAGTAACTCAATAAAATGTCAAGTACCAACATAGCATAAAAGACACATATTCTTAACTTTTACTTTTTAAAATCTATGAAAAGTTAGATATTAAATCCAACCACAGAAAATAAGTACTGAACTTTTTAAAGCAATATTTTTGGTTGGTTGGTTGGTTATTGATTGATTGATTATTTGATTGATTGACTGAGACACAGTCTTACCCTGTCACACAGGCTGGAGTGCAGCAGCACGGATCTCAGCTCACTGAAACCTCTGCCTCCTGGGTTCAAGCCATTTTCCGGCCTCAGCATCCCGAGCTGGGACTACAAGCACACACCACTACACCTGGCTAATTTTTGTACTTTTAGTAGAGACAGGGTTTCACAATGTTGCCCAGGCTGGTCTCAACTCCTGACCTCAAGTGATCTGCCTGCCTCAGTCTCCCTGAGTGTTGAGATTACAGGCATGAGCCACCACACCTGGCCAAGATATTCTCTTACAGGCAGGTACAGCGGCTCATGACTGATCCCAGCATTTTGGGAGGCCAAGGTAGGAAGGTTACTTGAGTCCAGGAGTTCAAGACGAGCTTAGGCAACACACAGAGACCCCCATCTTACAAAAACTTTAAAAATTAGCCAGGTGTTGGGGGTGCACACCCATGGTCCCAGCTACTTGGGAAACTTAAGTGGGAGGATTGCTTGAGCCCAGAGGTTCGAGATTGCAGTGAGCCATAATCCTGCCACTACACTCCAGCCTGGGTCACAGAGCAAGATCCTGTCTCAAAAAAATAAAAAAGATATTCTCTTTAATGTTCTAAATACTTCCAAATGCCAAATTTCTTTTAATTAAATTGAATGAGGAAAGGTCAACAGTCTTGACAGAGCAAACATACTATAGTTTGGTCACATAATATATATTTCATGTTTCCTCATGAAAATGTTTACAACACTAAAATAGTACCTTTTGATCCAAGCCTATCAGCACTGTGAGCAGTGCTAGAGCTCATTTCACTGTTTAAGTAGCATTTTGCCATAAAGTCTTCAAAAAAAGAGTGTCTAATTCATACTTTTCTATAACCAAGATTTAAGAGGGGGGAAAAAACCTTGAAACACTTAGTAAATTAAGTATTCTTTGCTGTTGCTATTCATAAAAATTGTTTCTGTTTTTCAAAACACAAAAACCTAAATATATTGATTCTAGGTTCCAAGTATTCACTCTTCCATTTTAATAAAATGATCAGATATATAATTATAGGACCAATATGTATTTTGATATTAGAAACAGTAAGGTGGAGGGTAGAAAATATCATTTCCATTATCATGTATATAAATTTATACTCTTTTTCTTAATTCAATTAAGGAAAAATTTCTGCAAAATTACTTTCATGTTTCTATAGACAATTCACTTTGGAATGGTTTTTCTTAAACCTTTTATTTTTCTTTACTTCGTGCTATTATCATAAATAACTACCATGTTTTTATTTCTCCAAAAACATGAAATTCTTTAAGTTTATAATATTATTAGCAATATGTTAAGGTTCAAATTCATCACTTTTTTTTATTTTTGCAGTAGTATAAATATCTTTCCAACCATATGATGAATGTCTCCAGCAAAAGAAGTTATAACTTGCAACTGTCCACAGAAGCATATATTACACATAAGACATGAGTACAACCATTAGGATTCCATTTTTAACTTCAAATTAACTAATGAAGGAATACTGGATTGAAACAAGCACAGTATAAATGTAAAGTCTTCAGTTTCTTTAAAAAAAAAAACAACAACAACAAAAAACTTTAATAGTCCAAAATGAAGTTCAATACATTTGATGGGGAGGTGGGGGGGTGTTCATGTCAAAGTCTAGCATCAGTGGCAAGTTAAGGAAAAGATGCTGCACACTGCAGGCCAAGTTTCCAAGTACCAACCTCCTCCTCACACACAAGTATCAATGCATCAAAGGGATAAACTACTAAACAAAGTTTTAAAAGAAAATGCTTAAGTTCAGAAGAGACTTTGTGTACCTTATTTTATTTAAGCTCAGACTTTTAAAAATGAAATATATTTTATCTGAAGTATTCACTCAAATTAGAGGATATGTAACTAGCAAGTGCTGATTTCTTATCAGCCCTCCCTCCTGAAGTAGGGGTGACTATTATGCCTAAGTCATAAACTGCAGAGCAGAACAAAAGTAATATCCCCTCCATTGGTCTATCTCCCTTTGCCTTTTTCTGTGATGTGGACACACAATGTGGCTCCAATGCCAGAGCACAAGACAGAAGCTGCAAACTGAGGATAAAAGAGCGACTAGACAGAAGGAGCCAGGTTCTTGACACCATGACAAAACCACTATAATAGTCCTGGGCTTTTGCTCCCAAGATATTGAGAAAGAAAGAGAAAGAGAGCACTTTCAAGAGAGAGAGAGAGGGAGAGAGACAGAAAGAGCGAGAAACTGGTATCCGCTGCTATTTTAGGACTTGTACCATAGCAGTCAAGCTGTATCCTAAAAATCCAGATTGCAAAGCCTCAACACTTGCCACCAAAACATAATTCAAAGCCTTTTTCGTTTTTATTGTCATATTTCCCATACTTAAATGTTCTTCTCTTCATTAACCACCCTGTGCTATGCCTTTCATAATATTCACTATACTAGTAATTATTTACTTAATATACTTAACCCTCAAGAAACAGACTGCCTGAGGACAGGGACCATGTCTATCTTCACAGACATATCCCCAGCACCAGCACAGTGCCTACTATATAACTGAAAAACAGAACGAATTACATGAATCCTTCAGCACTCCAGCCTTTGTTAGTCTCCCTCTTTCCTAAGCTGCTAAAGGATCTATGCTTTATGCCATACACAAATCTATCAGGAGTATACTACTCTTTTCTTTGGCAACTCTTTTGTCTAATTCTCCTCTTCTCAACATAACTGAACTCCTTGAGTGCAAGAGCACTAGCCATCCTATTACCTATCCGTTTTTCAGTAAGCACACAAATTACCTGTTGAGTGGTAAAGCTGTTTCTCACAAAGGTGAATACACACCACTGTTCCCCTACAATACCTAGTCTTATAACGCAAACATTACATTATTATGGTGCTCTTGTGGTTCCCACAAGACAAACTTTTATTCTCTTCAAACATCAAACTGTACTTCTGGAGAAAAGGGTGAAAATCCCAGTGTGTTTTGAAAGATATACTACCAACACTGAGCCTTAGTGCCGGAGCACAAAGTCAATGTGAAACAAGTCCCTTGCACCAGAACAGTAAGAGCGAAGAGGTACTGTAAGTATTGTAAGATGGAAGTGAGACGTGGCAGGATAAGAATACTGTCACAGCTCACTGGTATTTTGTGAACAGAAGACAGTCTGGAGTAAAAACAAAACAATTAAATTGGATATTGAAAGATAAGCAGTAGATGAAGAGTCTAGGCATGCAAGCTGCAAGGATCCAGAACCCAAGCAGGAAACCTGGGGTCAAAGCAGAAATTCAAGGAAAAAAAAAGGGAAACAGACTGCAGTCATCTCCTATTCTGCATACTGTAAGCCAAGGTAAGAACTTGTCTCAAAACCCAGGATGACTTCAACTGGAAATGAAGGGGAAGGTGAAGGGAGCAGGAGATGGAACAACTGGGGCGTTAGAACTCTACATTATCGGTAATGAACTAATTATTAGAATTCTGGCTGAAGATCTGTTCTTCAGAATTAGTATTCAAAGAAAATACCCTATTTCAGAAATCCAACTATTTAAATTCAGAGTCAATCTCAGCATGGTCCTATTTGCTGCTGGTGACAGTAGTGGAGTATATGTGTATATCTGTAGAAGCAACGGGCAGAGGTAAAAGTTTGATTTGGTGACATTTAAACAATACGTGGTTTTAACTCTAAGAATCTGAAAGGAAGAGAAAAATAGAGTATATGATGTGCCCCAGTGAGACTATATTCATAAAAGATTTAGTATCTGCAAATAAATCTATCACTTTTGCAAATAAATCTACCCACAAAGTGACAGACAAAAATTAGGGATAAAATGAAATAAGGAAAAGAGGCTACAAGGAATCAAAATGAATGCTCATATGACTAGTATTTTTGATGATGTTGATAATTTTTAAATAATGGAATTTACTATGTCAGTCACTTTAAATATATTACCTCACTTAACTTCTATAATCTTACAAAGTAGGTGCTATTAATATCCCCCATTCTACAGATGATAGTAAGGCAAAGAAAGCTCAACTAACATCACATGGCTAGTGAGCAGTTCAACTGTATGTAGATATTTTTTCTATTCTGTAACAAACCCAGAAATTTACAAAGAAATGGCTCATGTCAACAATCAACCAACAGTTCTTAACATCTTATTCCTCTGGGGAAACTGAAAAATACATTCAATCCTATCTTCCTTCAACAACAACTTCAACAAACAAAAAAATTCACCACAACTACTTTCTAGGAAAGCATTTTCTTTGAGTTTTTCTAAGTTTTAAAACAAAGACAACATTAAGAGTTAAAGATCAACAGTATCCTATTTATTTAGAAGCCTCTTAAAATAAATGAATTCTCTATTTCGTGCCACTGAATACTAGAGGATCAAAGTAAAGTCTCTGAGATTATTATGTCCAACAAATGAAGGTTGCAATCTCAGAGTTTATGTAGACATCACAAAAACTGTTTCAATAGAAGTGGTTATTTTAGAACTGGCTGTCTGCCCAGAGAATGCCAGAATACATTTTAACCAAGTGGACAGAAAAAGCAGCAGATGGATTTGAACTCTATTTTATATCTACTAAAGTCTAAATAACACCAGAATACAATTTCCTCTCATTACTTTTATATATAATTAGACTTAGAAAGGTGCGCAAGTAATTAAAAGAAAAATCTTCTATAATTCACTTTTTATCACTCTTACAGTTCACATTCCTATATACTTTCAACTTATATTTTAATAGAATTTTACAGATTTTTTAAGAAAAAAGCACTCAAGTATCATTATTGATTTGTTGTTTTGTAAGGTAACATTTGTGAAAATGATTTAATATTAAAAACATATAAAAGGATATATTTAAATGTATGGAAAGAACTAAAAAGGTGTTACTGTGTTTGTGAATAAAGTTCTTTACAGATCATATCAGTCATATCTACATACTTAATTCCATAACAGCTTCTCTTGCTTTTTAAATTAAATCTTCAACTTTACAATAACTGATTCTCAAGAGAAAGAGATTATAAATGTGCCACATCCTGCTCTTTATTTCAAAGCAGCAGTGCAAAATAATAAAGAGCTAACTAATGTGGTCCTGATGATTACTGTACATTTCATTAAAATTTCATCTCTTTGTCCCATTTAAGGACTCACTACATGCTTCTGACCATATGGAATCTGTTACACAGATCCTATGATTTATTCTCCATGAAGATTACTTCACTATTTGCACAGGAACAAAATGATATAAACTAAGAAATAATTTATGCCATGTTTACAGCTGAGTTTTCCAATAATTCTGCTACAATTCAAATCATCATCATCAGGTTAAATTCCATTACAATGAAATAGATATTTAAATTTTTTCACAAAGGAATTTAAAGCCCCAAATAACTATTCATTCAATTAACTGATGGTTTAAAAATAGTAACTAATTTTTAAGCAATAAGGTCTTTAAGCTGCCATGGTTTTTTTTGCAACATACATTTCAACACTACTGAATAAAACAAACTTAGTCCAAACAAAACCATTCATGTGAGGTACGATGCATCACGATAGTGGCCAACTCTCTGGAGAACACTGCAATAGTCATCCCAGAAGAAAGAGGACGTAGCAGGAAACCTGGATCTGCCTCTACTATGAAAACTGGACAAGTCACTTAGCTCCTTTGGGCCTTGGCTCTGATCTGTAGGAAGAGATTGGACTGGATCCGAACTTTTTTAAGACAGTGTCCGATCCTGTCGCCAGGCTGGAGTGCAGTGGCATGATCAGAGCTCCCTGCAGCCTCAAACTCGTGGGACATTCTCCTACCTCAACCTTCTGAGTACTGAAACTCCAGGCACACACAACCACACCCAACTTTTTCTTTTTTTTCTTTTTTTTTTTTTTGGAGAGACAGGGTCTCACTATGTTGCCTAGACTAGTCTCAAACCTTTAGGTTCAAGCAATCCTCCTGCCTCAGTCTCCCAAAGTGCTGAGATTAAAGGCGTGAGCCACCATGCCTAGCCTGCAAACTTTCTAAACAGAATTCTCGCTATAGTAAAGCCTCCAATAAAAAAAAATGGGCAAAAGTAGATAGCTTATTTTATGCTGTTATAACACAGTATCTGAGATTGGATAATTTATGAAGAAAAGAAATATATTTCTTATAGTTCTGGCTATGAAACACAAGGTTGTGGGGCCTGCATCTGATGAGGGAATTTGTATTACATCATCCCATGGCAGGGGGCAGAAGAGCAAGGGATGGTGAACACCCCTTTATAACCAACCCACTCCCAAATAAAGACAGTAATCCATTCACAGGGGCAGACCTCTCATGACCTAATCACCTAATAGGCCCCAACTCCCAACGCTGTTGCACCAGGGATTAAGTTTCTAACACATGAACTTTGGGGGACACATTCAAATCACGTCGGTAAACCTACACTGAACTCGTTCTCCCACAGCAGCTCCTAAAACAGTTCTGGAAGTGGCTAAGTCCTCAGGGGAGCACAGTTTGAAAATCTAAAGAGTTTAGAAACACATATACACTTCCCAAGCACCCTCCATTAGTAACCCCCAAATTCTTTTTACTTTGATTAAATTAACATGAAGGCCTCCCCCAACACTGCTGCTCCCAAAAATATCGATCAGAAACCAGATAAAGCAATTCCATTTAATAAATATTTACTGAGTATTTACTAGGTGACAGGTCTTGAAGTTTAATGATGAATTGAACAAAGTCTCTTCCCCTCAAAAAGAGCCCACAAGCTGTAGGAGACAGATCCAACCAATTATAATGCAAACAAGCAAAAGTTACTGTGGATTAAGCAAAGGGAGCCACTAAAACACCTAGGAGGAGCCACTTACTCAATCTGGAGGTCAGGAAAGACTTCCCAGAAAAAATTACATTTATGCTAACAAACCAAATATACATGGCTTGAATATAAAATGACATTTTAACCTGAGTAAATTCACTCACGTTTCTAACCTAACCACTCCCCTCATCAAGCTTCTTCACTATTTAACCATATGCTCTCTATCCCCTTTACTCACATCTTTTTTAAAAAAAAAAGAAAGAAAAAAGAAAAAAGTCAAAAGAAATGGAATCTCTAACAAGTTCTCAGGTAATGGGGGAAAAGAAAAGAAACACGATCTTGTATAACTGACAATGGCTACGTACATGTGAATACCCCATACAAGAATAACCTTTCAAGTGTTAAAACAAAATGGAGTCACTCATGCTAAATGCCATGTAATCAAACTGCAACTGTAAGAAAGCAGACAGACCCCAAAACAGACCAGTTTTTCCTAAAAACAGGAGGTTCTAGCCTACCTGAGTCAGAATAAGAACGTCCCTGGTGCTTTAACCCTCACAAAAAAAGTAAACTGAATTAATCTGTTGTTAACTAATCGGCTTCTTTTCCTCATTGTTCTGTTTCCTCATTCCCACCTCAAAAAACCCAATGGTCTGCATTGCCCAGTGGAAGCTCTGATTCTATTTTGTAGAATGGAGGCAGCCCCAGTTCATGAATTGAGAATAAAAGTCGATTATATACATAACTAAATGAGTTTTAATTTTGTCTTTTGACACAAGAGTGAGTAAAAGTGGATATGGAAATATCCATGTGAGTGTGAATTAATACAAGAGGGTTAAGGATTTGTAAGCTTACATGGCTATTTATATAAACTCCATCCATGGATTTCATATTGAGGATAAAAGCATAATCTTTCAGGCCCAAAGGCATTTAAATTTTTTAATGTTATCACATGTCCTCAACTTAACCTAGAAATTATTTAATCAATGCTTTGAGAAGAATTGAGTAAGTACTAGACAGTAACTGTTAAGATTATTTCAGAAACAATAAAATTCATATATCTCCAAATAAACCTATTCAGAAAATAATACAGTAAGATCACTCTGTTATCTTGACCATTACTTTGTATATACAATTCCTCATAAGTTATACTTTTATGCCAAGTCACATTTTCTATTTTTCTTTTACTACACCTTAATATTTTAATTGGTAAAAAATCAAGTTGAAGTAGTCATTAAAATCTTATTAAATCAAGACTTTTAAAAATAATAGACAGACAAGGTCTAGTTATATTGTCTAGGCTAGACTGCAACTTTAAGATAAAGTTTGAACTCCTGGGCTCAAGTGATCCTCCCACCTCAGTGTTAAGAGTAGCTGAGACTACAACTCAAGCCACCATGCCGAGTTTAAATCAAGAATTTTTAATGCAAAACACTGTATTTCAGATTATTTTATGGCTTGAGACAACGGGAAGACTGAAGTTTACTTCTGCTTAAACTATTTCTTCTCAAACAGTTACAAAATACAAACAAAACTACCTAATATATTTGTGAAACAGAACAAAATAAAGGTTTAGGTATGACAGAAGATATCAGAAGCAGGTATTTACAAATCAATAAGCTAACTGCACTATCACCCTTATTAATTAAAAAAACCCTATCAAGTCTGTAACATTAAATATATCTATTTAAATAATAAAAATTCGTGAATAACTGCATTGTTTATAAGGTGAAGAATGTTTAAGTGTACTGAAAAGGGTATTTACAAAAATTCATAGTAAAGTCCTTCTAAACAGAGAAGTACACATAACACATAATAACTGCTTAGCAGTGAATTAAGCTGAAATTGCATTTTTGAACTTTTTATAAAGAAGACTATTTCCTAATATACACCAATCTCCCAGTAATACCTTCAAGTTGCTAAGCCTATACTAAAGAAATCAAATTCACAATAATGGTATATTTCAACACCATAATATCAAAAGAATACAGTAATAACTTTCTTCGTTCACTGAAGGCAGCACAGGACAAAAGAAGTAAAACTGAAAATGTTCTTCTTAGGAGAAAAAGAGAAATATTGTAAGTTCAGTGGTAACAAGTGGCCTATGTAAAATTCATCAGAGTATTTAACAGAAATTTTTACACACTTAAAAAGAAACAGGTCCATTCACAAGTTCATGAGCTATGACTGGGTTCAGTGCTTGCTGCTCTTTGAGTACAGCATTTGATCACATCCAGTTCATTCTTTTCTCATCAGCACTATGCACCAAGACACATGAAAGTGTGTATCAAATAAAAAACTGAATAGTTTCTTACCACAAAGCTTCACTTTTGCTTTTCAGAGACAGATATAAAAATGTACTTAAACAATCTCAAGTCATTGATTCATGAGATGACCCCACCTATCAACAATTCAACTTCCTCAACCAAAATCCTGTAAGTATGAAAGAAAAAAGCCAACAACAAAAAAAGAGACTTAGGAACATAATAATAAAATACAAAAAAGAAACACATTTTGTTTATTTAACCGAAACAGAGGCTGCTGCAGCTGCAGGAGCCTTTTCTGACTGATGTGACATGAGTTGCTACATTTAAAAATGGACGCTTTAAACAGATGGCAATTCAGTTAAAGGCTTCAGGCATTATCTCCCACACTTGGTCACAGTTGCCAAGGAAGAGGGCACTAGTTTTCCACTATAGCTTCAGTACAATTACACACAGGACCACAGATTTACCACTGACAATAACACACGCAACATCACAGATTGGTGATGTAACTGCTAACCAATGTCACATTGTCTTTTAAGAGTATTGCTAGTTACAAAGAAAGCACCAAGAAACAGACTTTAAAGCCTAGGTATAGAATTAATTTTAGCCTGAAACATAGGCTATAGCTAATATACAATTCAAGAACCACTCTATACTAATAAATATTTCAGGTTATATTTACTTTCAGTCATTTGTTCATGTCAGAAGTTTTCACTGCCACAGCAATAATGAGCAAAAAGTGCAGCTGAGTATAAACCAATTAAAGATCACCTTGTACTCATGCAAGTTTTTTGAATCAGTCTTCCAAAAGCGTATCTGCAATACATGATTAAGAATATTACAGCTTTCATGTACCTGTTTTTGGATTATGAGTCAGTGTTAATCATCCAAAGAAGTACAGCAATCTTCAGCACTAGTGCTGCATGCAGTAAAACTTTGGAAGAACTGACATTCAAACTCCTGACACAAAACATGATAGAATCTGTCTCCCAAGAAAAGATTTGGGCCCCACTGAGAGCCTGTATAAGACTGAGAAAGAGCTTAAGGCAATAAACAAGGCACCATCCTTTGTTTATATTTTTTTACTACTAGACAAGCTTTCCGACTAGAATGCCTATGTCCACTTTTGGCATGCACTTCTGCTACCTTGCACATTGCAGACTGACAGTTTCACCATTCCTGTCTCATTTCCCAACCATTCACCTTCCTTAGGCTCCCACCTTCAATTCCTGCTTAAAATATGTAACATGGATTCTCCTTGTTTTTTTTTTTTTAAGATCAAAGACTCAAATCCTTATCAAGGACTGAAAACTCTTTTGTGGCTAGACTATACCTACTCCATCCCTTATCTACCCTCAGATGGGCCTCATCTGATCCCATGCTCTCAAGTATTCCCTCCACTAAAACAACACTGTCTTTCATTCCTGGAATACAGTATGCCTCCTGACACCAATGACTGCTGTCCTTTCGGCCATAAAATGTTGTTGCTCCTCTCTTCCTCTACTTCAAGTATATTCTACTTTCAGATCTCAGTTCAAATGCCACTTTCTCAGATAAACCACTTTTCAGGTCAAGTGCAGTGGCTAGTGCCTATAATCCCAACACCTTGGGAGGCCCAGGCAGGGGGATGACTTGAGCCCAGGAGGTGGAGACCAGCCCCGGCAACACAGCAAAACCCCACTGTGATGGGTAATACTAAGTGTCAACTTGATTGGATTGAGGGATACAAAGTATCAATCCTGGATGCGTCTAACATTTGAGTCAGTGGGCTGGGGAAGGCAGAACCACCCTTAATCTGGTGGGCACAATCTAATCAGCTTCCAGCAAATATAAAGCAGGCAGAAAAACATGAAAAGGAGAGATGGGTCTAGCCTCGAAGCCTACACCGTTCTCCAGTGCCGATGCTTCCTGCCCTCGAACATCTAACTCCACGTTCTTCAGCTTTGCAACTCAAAAACTGGCTCTCCATGTGCCTCGGCTTGCAGAGAGCCTATTGTGGGACCTTGTGATTGTGTAAGTTAACACAATAAACTTCCCTTTATACATAAGTAATAGGATATGTATCCTACTAGCTCTGTCCCTCTAAAAGAATCCTGACTAATATACCCATCTACTAAAAATACAAAAATTAGCCAGGCATGGCCCGTGTAGTCCCAGCTATTCGGAAAGCTAAGGCATAAGAATCACTTGAGCCTGGGAGGCAGAGGCTGCAGTAAGCCAAGCTCGCAATGTTGCATTCCAGCCTGGGCAACAGAGTGAGACTCTGTCTCAAATAAATAAATAAATAAATAAACAAACAAACCACTTTTCTGGCCTCTCATTAAGTCAAATCCCCATATTATCTATACAGCACCATACTGCTCATAACTGTACTTGTCTTCGTTGCAGTTTTATTTTTTAATACCTGCCCCCCTCCCACCTTGCCAATAACCTAAATCCAAACACTGCACAGACCAAGTTTGTTTTTATTCCCCAGTGCTTACTACAGTGGCTGGCACAAACTGAGCATTTAATAAATATTTGTCAAATGCATGAGTAAAGGGAGGAATTTAAAAAAATTAATATGTATTATTTAATAGAAAAATTTAGTATCACATTTTTCAGTCACAGTCTTACCATTCTTTATTGAGATTAAAAATTTGTGAAAAGAACTCTTTAGGGATCAAATTTTTCATCCTTTGACTTCAAGCATGAAGATAAAATTCACCATACATGACCCCATGAATTTATACCACAAAATTGGGTGTTCAAAACTTAAATCTTTAAAAACCAGACTGTGCTTTAAAGAGACAAAAGATTGGTTTGTAAAGATAAAGAGATAGAAAAATGTATTAAAAAGAAATCTCAGCCAGAAAAGAAACTCTTTCCAAGAGCATAAATGTTTTATAGAGAAGAATATATTTTATTGTTACAATAAAAAGATACTAGGGTATGGAATTGTTGGCAAGATTAACATTATGTTTACAACTGAAAAGGATCTCTCAAATACAAGCAGTTTAAACAACTGTTTGATCAAAAAATATGGGGGCACAAAAGATCTGATTACAGCCTATTAAGTATACAATGCTCTATTTTAGACAATGTAACAATGGACAGGCCAGTAGATACTGCGTAACATTCATTTTTCCTCTGTATAGAGTTATGTTGACTTACAGATTTGGAGGCTTAACGTTTCCCCACAATATTTATACTTTAAAAATATCTTGTTCTTTCAGTAAGGGCCATCACTTAAAAGTATTTATGTGGAGATCACTTTGAGGTGTCAAAAAAATTAATTCATCATAATCTGTGTACTATACTCCATTAGGACACAAGTGCTATGGAGAGACCTAACTACAATTCTCAAATGGTAGCCATTTAAGCTTAGCTACCCCGAGAAAGAATGTTACTGCCATGTAGACATTCCAATGTAGTCTTTCTTCACCTATATTTTTATTTTCTTGACTTTTTCGTTATCACTTAATTGCTATCATTTCCTTTTGACATGTATTGATCACACTAATAGCTATAACACTGCCTTTTGTGCCTAGAATTGATGGACTATATTTAATACAAATCTATATGAATCGACAAACAAGTTTATTTAATGATGTTTATTCAAAGGAATGACATTTTCTAGATAGCACTTTTCACCACATATGAAATATTCAAGATAAAATGGTAGCTTTAAAAAGACAAACATAAAAATCATTTTAACACTTTATAGTGATTTGCCACATGCAATTTTCCTAAACACGTTATTTTCATAGATCAGCTAAGCCATGTGCCAATCCTAACACCATTGCCTACTGAACCAATCTAATCCTGTGTACTATAGACTACCAGAAGTATAAAACAAAGACTCATGCAAATGTACCTTTCAAGGTTCAAAAAGAAGAAATTTTTATTTATAAATAAACACTGTATGTTACAAAGACTTAACTAAATAATGAGAACAAACAAATAAGATCATTAAATAGAAGTAACATGTCTTTTATTTAACTCGACGAATAGTGTCTTGTGCTTAATAAACATTTTTCTGACCAAAAATAAGGTATAAACCTTGGTGATGAGAAGCTATTAACTGGTGAACATAAAAGACACTAGATGACAGAGAGACAGATATCACAGACATTTCCTACTGCAAAGCAGAGACACATTAACAGGTCTTCTTATAACCTGAGTAAAAGCTTCCAGAGACATAGCTGATTCCTCCGATCCTATGTTCACCAACCAACTTTTTGACTTCTAGCTTAGTTCCTCCGGTACCAAGACACCATACAAAAGAGGTATTAGAAAGCAATGGGTATTCTAATCAATGAAAAAATATAATCACCCCACTGTCAATTAACAAGCATTGTGGACACAAATCAGCTTCTTTCTGAGTATGATAACTGGTTCAGGTCCCTAGAGCTGGATCAAACCAGGGCAACTACGAAGTTGGAGATTCTAGCCTAAAGAAGTGTTCTCAAACTCTTTGGTTTTAGGATTCCTTTATAACTCCTCAAAATTATAGAAGACTTAAAAAGGTTTTGTTCACATAGGTTTACTTACCAATATTTGTTATATTGGAAATTAAAACTAATTAAACTAATAAAAAATTTAATATCTACTTATTAATTCATTTAAACACAGTAATAAGCCCATTACACAGCAACATAAATAACATTTTCAGGAAAGCAAAGCACCAGATCTACTGCAGAAGTGTGAAGGAGGCCACAAATTCTGTTTCAAGACAGCTCTGAGCCCATGCAGTAGACACTATGAGCAAAGTTCACCCTCTCAAGTCAAAAAAAACCTCAGATGGGAAGTTACTGAGACTAAATGATGGCATACATGCCCAAGGAATACTGTTAAGAATTTGGTCCATTTAAGAATTTTGAGATGTATTTGTGGAGATGGCAACTAGTAGACAACACAATAGTACTGGAATAGTGGTAATACAGGCAAACAGTATCATCATATTAGAAGCCTAAGAATGAGGATAAATAGTGGCTGCTCAGCAGAAAAATCCATGTTCCCTCTCCAAGTGATCTGTTTTACTATGAGGCAAAATTCAGGTCATGTACATTTTCATATTAATTTTTTTGTTAAATAAACTTCTGTAATCATCAAATAAACCATTTTTGGAAATATAACTAAATATAATATAATATATAAATTTAGTGAGAAGAGGTAAACTGATTTTCATTTTCACAAATCCCTTTTACATCTGCCTTAGCAGAAGACAATCATGTTGTCATATCTACTTCTATAGCCAATATATTACAATATATTGTTTTGGTTGAAGTATACAAAGAAAATCTGGCATCACACAAGTATGTAGTTGGAGAAGGGAGGTACACATTAATAACCTTTTCAGTTAATTGCAGATATCCTTCTCTAACACTATACCAAAATTAAATAAATGGTCTTTGCTAAAAGGTTAGTTGAAGTTCAGAACTTAAAACTCCTATCAATCCAGATGTGTTGGCCCATGCTTGCAATTCTAGTACTTTAGGAAGCCAAGGCAGGAGGGTCATTAAGGCCAGAAGTTCAAGACTAGCCTGGGCAACATAAGGTGACTCCATCTCTACAAAAATCTTTAAAAAAAAAAATTACCACGGCATGTGGCACACACCCATGCTCCCAGCTACTTGGGAGGCTAAGGTAGAAGAACTGCTTGGGCCCAGGAGTTCGAAGCTTCAGTGAGCTACGATTGCACCACTGCACTCCTGCTTGGGCAGCACAGTGAGATCCCACCTCATAAAGAAACAAAAAATCGTATCAATGAACTTTTCATATTCTGTTACATTAAAACCCAGTCTATCATACACTTAGATTATCAAGCATCATTCATTTGGAAAATACTGGTTCACTGAGTTATACACAGCTTCTATATGTTGACACATTTTACCAAACACTATCAAAAAAATCAAAATTATTAATACCACCAATAATCTCAGCAGAAAAATCTTTAAGTATTGAGAAGTTATCAGCCCACAGTGGCCAATACAAGTTTCCCAAAACTCTCATTTTTCATGAAATCACAAATTTTATATAAGCAACAAATACTGTCAGTTTTCCTTGACAAACCTACTGTTCATTTTTGAGAAAATACCTACCAAATGCCTAAATCTGATTAATCATAGTTTATCAGTCATTCTCTCAAGTACAAATGATGCTCCATGTTGAAAAGTAGCTGGTCAACTCAAACTTCAAATAATTGTATGAAAGTGTTCCCTTGATACAAGGGAAGTGCTTCATGTATACATGCCATTTTCTCTCATAGAATATTTAAAAGACATGTATTAAAGAGTCCATTTTTTAAATTTTTTTTTGGGGGGGGAAAGTCTCGCTCTGTCACCCAAGCTAGGGTACAGTGGTACAATCTCAACTCACTGCAACCTCCGCCTCCCAGGTTCAAGCAATTCTTGTGTCTCAGCCTCCTGAGCAGATGGGATTACAGGTGCCTGCCACCATGCCTGGCTAATTTTGTATTTTTATTACAGATGTATTTTTATTACATGTTAGCCAGAATGGTCTCAAACTCCTGACCTCAAATGATCCACCCACCTCTGCCTCCCAGAGTGCTGGGATTATAGGCATGAGCCACCACACTCAGCCAATTTTTACTCTTTCATCAAAGACATTCTTAAGAAAACACCTAAGGTTTTGTTTTCTGAAGAATATAACTACCAGTGTTGTTTGGTATTACTGCCTTGGTTCGTGCTATAAGGCACCACCAGCATTTTTATCCCAAATTACTTTTGCTTCATCAGTACAAACGTCAACCAAGTAGAAAAAGGCAAATAATATCTTTATATTATGTGAAAAGTTTTTTTGACTTGTGGGATCTCGTGAAAGAATCTAAAAGATCCATCCTGCAACCCCACCCCCTTGGTGGTTGCAGACCATACTTTGAAAACTGCTGGCCTAATGTTTGTCAAGGGGGTATCAAGCAAACAGAAATCAGCTCACTGGAAAGCCATGCCTGGAGCAGCCCCATGGCTTTTTGATCACAGAGATTTCTTTCAGCTGCAAAGACAGGGGCTCCCTACCTGGGGAGACAATGGATTTAAGGAGACAGTTAATAATCTTTAAACAGAGTTAAATACTTTGCCTATAACTTACATCTTCTTCTTATGGAATAACACAAAATAAGTTTCTGCCTACAGTGGAAACTATTTTATAGGTCTCCAAAAATCCAACACTTTCTTTCCTCTCTAGGCTAATTTCTAATTTGTTCCCCATTTACAGAATCCTCTGATTTAGCCCCACCCCAACCACCTCCTTCTTGTAATGGCTCCAGTTTTTTAAGTCCTTCTTAAAACAAAGCTTTCTAAAACGAGCACACCACTCCAGATATCTCTGATGAAGATAAAGAGAACCAAACTACTAATTATCCTGATCTGAGCCCAATCCTTCTATAAGACAGCCTCGATATCATGTTAGCTTTACTAGTCACATACAAAATGTTCAGCTCTATTCCGCTCACAGTACTGACAAGCCCTATTTCCTCCTTCGATATCTGCAATCTATTTTTTTAAAACATCAATGCAGGGCTTCACATCTATTCCTATTAAATTTTGCCCAGCTTCTGACATACACAGACTAATGATAATCTTTTGGAAACTTGGGTCTACCATAAATACTCAATGTCCCTCTAAGCTTTATTTTTTTTAAATCAACTTTATGAAGGTTTTATAAATGTGACTTCTTTCTCATTGTCCAAGACTGTTGTTGTTATTGTTTCTAATCAACAAGTGTTGAATAAGACAAAACCACAGGTAGAGCCCAGTGACCTAAAACTGCAGCTCATCATTTTGGTTCAAACAACTCAAATAAGTTAAAATTCTACATAACTGCTTACTTCTAGTTAATGACTTAAAAAAGAACCCAAGAGTTCTTTTGTAAAACGAAAGAATCACGTTTCCAGATTTAAAAAATTCAACCAGATAAGAACACTAGCTTATGATTCACCCCCAGCCAGCTACACTGAGAAAGGCCATATCAAACTGCCATTGCATTATTCCAGGTAGCCTGCAATGTCACTGCCACGGAGATTTTTTTGGCCATACATCCCAGACTATCTGAAAGGACTACCTCTTCCAAGTTTCACTCTCTAGAAATGAGAAACTTCCTGTTTTCTGTAAACGGTTACAGAAAATCCAAGTACATTTTATGTAATTTAAGTGTCTTTCTATTCCACATTACTTACTTCATCAGGAATGCTAAAAGCATCTACCTCCAGGCAACACAGCATAGTGGAAAGCTTTGAAGTCAAAAAGTCCTGGAGTTCTAGCTTCACCACTTAAAAATGAGTGCCCTTAAGCTTTCACTTTGCATCTGCGTGATTTTGAATCTGTCATTTGTTGGAATCTCAGCATACTCAGAAAATTGCATATATCAGAGTGTTACTGTGAAGAATAACCAAGATTATGTATATGAAAATAGCCTCATAACCTGTCTGATACAACTAAAGTCTTCAATACACAGTAGTTCCCATCCTTCCTGTCACAGTGTCTTGCAAGGAGTAAATACTCCAACATTGTAGCATTATGCTCCCTTCCAAGCCATTTAAAACAAAAAACAAGTACTATTCTGGGTTCTACAACAGACAAAAACTGTCACTCTGGGTCCAGGAGCTAAGAAGTGTCACAGAAGATATTACATAGTGTGAAATAACTGAGATCAGAAAATAAACCTCGCTCATTTTTGGATACAAGTGCATGGCACACTACAAGAACTCAGGGAAAAAAAAAAAAAAAGTCTGCCCAATTGATGATTCTATATTATCAACCTAAAAAAACTATCACTCATGGAAAAAAAGACACAAAGCATAGGTTCACAAATAAAATATTTTCAATAAAAAACTCTCAGGTTTTAAAAATGACATTAAGACTTTAAAATAAAAACTTCAATGGCTAAATATAACTTGACCAGGTATGGCACTGTAGGTTTCCTTCAAATGAAACCATCACATATATGAATAAAACCACTAGAGACAGAGACAAACTCAAGAAATTATGTCCCAGTGATCCAGAGACAAAAGTAAGGACATAGATATGACCTGCTATATTTTCATAGATTTTAATAAGGCATAGGACTGTCTTATTTTAAGATGGTAGTATATAAATCAATAAAACAAGCACTTTAAATATAGTATAATAAAAATGTGTTATAATGAAAAATAATTATACATTTTCGCTTTACAGTTCTATTACACTTGTTTCCTTCTTTCCTTACAACAGTGGTAAAAACATTTCAATCTGAGATGTTTAACATACTGCAATTCCTTTCCTCAACTGTCTTATAGAGCATGCATTTACTTGGTAACAAAACAAAGAAATATGAGATGCAGTAAAACTGATGATATTTTCTAAAACTTTGTGCAAAAACTGACAAAATATCATCCATTGGACCAATTTTGTTTTCATTTGCACCTCACCAAATTAGTAAAATTCACTTTCACACTATACTAGCACATAAGTTGCCTTAATTTACAAGGAATCAGGAGGACAAAGGACTATCCGTATAGAAGGTCAACTGGGTAAATATTCTCATGTTACACCATAAAGGGGAAACAGAAGAATGAAAAAGCCAGTATAACTCAGTGCAAACATGTATATTAAATGTGAGCTTTGGGAGGCCAAGGCAAGAGGACTGCTTGAGGCCAGGAATTTGAGATCAGCTTGGGCAACATAACGAGACACCCCCCACCCACCAATCTCCACAAAAAATTTAAAAATTAGCCCAGGGTGGTAGCACTGTAGTCCCAGCTACCTGGGAGGCTAAGGCAGGAGTATTGCTTGAATCCAGGAGTCCAAGGCTGCAGTGAGTTATGACCATGCCACGGCACTCCAGACTGAGTTACAAATCAAGACCTTGTGTGTCTATTTTCATTTTGATCAATGAAAATAAAAATGAAAACTCAAAACCTTCACCCCAAATTTTTAGGCAAAAGTTAATATAAGTACTGCACATTTTAAAAGGCAGTAACCTACAGAGATGAAGGCTTCTTAGTGAGTAAGCAGAGAAAGTACCAGTCACAACTGTTCAAATTAGAAGCCATCACATAATATAAGATGTAAGGCTTCTTTTAGATAGGTAAGATGAACAAATTAAAAGAAATTCACTTTAACTGATCAATGGTAAATGATAATTCTAAGATGTAAAAACTCCTGAAAGAGTAATAGGTAGAGAGACATTGGTTCATTTAAATGATTAAAACTAACCTTTTTCTATGTTAAAGCTATAGCCACATCTAAAGAGAATTAGATACAATATTTACAAACTCATTTTGTTGTTGTTGCTGTTTTTTGAGAAGGAGTTTCACTCTTGTTGCTCAGGCTGGAGTGCAACGACACAGTCTCAGCTCACCACAATCTCTACCTCTCGGGTTCAAGCGATTGGTGGGATTACAGGCATGGGCCACCATGCCCGGCTAATTTTGTATTTTTAGAAGAGACAGGGTTTCTCCATGTTGGTCAGGCTGGTCTCGAACTCCTGATCTCGAGTGATCAGCCTGCCTCGGGTCTCCCAAAGTGCTGAGATTACAGGCATAAGCCACAGTGCCCACCCCCTCCCCCACCTTTTTTTTTTTAAACTGGGAAAAACAAAAACCGTTTGGCTAAAGGAACCTAAGGTCAAAGCATATGTGACTATTCAATTTTGCTAACAGATAGGTCCCACCATCACTAAGTTTCTCCAATCTAGATTTTGGTTAAAATATTGATGCCTGTGGGATAACTCTATGGGATAGTTGTTACTAGCTGCTAACACCTATCTGAACAGATTACAAATTTATCTTCTAAAGTTTTCTAAGTGAATGTCGGTCTATCACATACAATAAAATCCAAGTGTAAACACTTGTATGTATGAAAACACAGCCAAGCACAATGGTTCACGCCTGTTATCCCAACATTTTGGCAGGTCACCACAGCGATAACTTAAGCCCAGGAGTTGGAGACCAGCATGGGCAACATAACACAGTGGGACCTCATCTCTACAGAAAACTAAAAATTAGGCAGAAGCAGTGATGCAAGCCTGCAGTCTCAGAAGGCTGAGGCAGGAGGATCACTTGAGCCCAGGAGTTCGAGACTGCAGTAAGCCATGATCACGCCACTGCACTCCAGCCTGAGCAACAGAGTGAGATCTTATCCCAAAAAAAAAAAGAAAGAAAATACATATTCACATATGTCGTTAGCTACAACCTCTGCCAGAAAATAATAAAAAGAATATTAAGACTCCATAGACTTTATATACTTGACCCCCAAGACCACCAGCACCTTCCCACCAAAAGTGTTAACATTTATCTCAAGCAAGATTTGAGTTATGATTAAATTCCATTTGAAATAACTTCAATACACAATAACAAATATTTCCTGAGTCCCTACAATGTGAAGTTTTTTATAAAGGTATAATCGCTCCACAGGGGAAACACACCCACAGTGGCTCACATCTGTAACCCCAGAATTTTCGGACGCCAAGGCAAAAGGATCACTTAAGCTCAAGAGTTTGAGACCAGCCTGGGCAACACAGTAACAACTCATCTCTACTAAAAATCGAAAGAATTAGTCAGACATGGTGGTGCACACCCGTAGTCCCAGCTACTTGGGAGGCTGAGGCTGAAGGAGCACTTGAGCCCAGAGAACAGAGACTGCAGGGAGCTGTGATCATGCCACTGCACTCTAGCCTGGGTGACAAAGGCAAGACTCTGTCTCCAAAAAACAAATACTCTAGGAAGGCATTTCAAAGTCAAACAGTGGTGTCAGATAATGGGGACATTCAGGTAGGATCAGTGAATAACCTTTTTTTTAAAAGGTTACATGAGAAGAGAAGAAAGAAAAAAAGAGAAGCGAGGAGAACCAAAGAGATAAGGGCAAAGTCTTATATACAATCCTACATGGATGGATATGGCCATTCTCCATGGGAAAATGCCTCATTAGATAATTAGTAGTTGTTTGCCCAAATACAACTGCCATATTCTGAGCCTGTGAACATGTCTATTAAAAGGAGTGTGAGTAACCACCTGAAAGGACGGTAAAAGATTCCAATGACATACAAATAACACCAGTAAGACGCTGGTCACATCTCATAAATGTGAATCTCCTTTATTCATCTCTACAATCCAAGTGACTTACTTTGTGGTTTTCTACATTTCAAATTGTTGCAATTAATTTATTTCACTTTAATCACTGTGGTTAGACTGCACTGTCTTGGTACTGCTGGCATCCAAGGGCAGGGACCAGAGATGCTGCTAAACATCCTACAATGCACAGGACAGACAGCTACACAAACAACATCCAGCCTAAATGTCAATTCAGGCTGAGCATTCCTAATACAAAAATCTGAATTCCAAAGTGCTCCAAAACTTAAAATTTTTGAGTGCCAACATGATGCCACAAGCAAAAAAAGTCTACACTTGACCTCTTGTGACAGGCTGCAGTAAAAATGCAGTTAAAACTGTTTCATGCATATAATTATTTAAAATGTTGCATAAAATTAACTTCAGGTTGTTTAAGGTGTATATGAAACATAAATTTCATGTTTAGACTTGAGTTCCATCCCCAAGATAGCTCTCATTATGTATATGCAAATATTCCAAAACCTGAAAAAATCCAAAGACCTAAACACTTTCACTCCCAAGCATTTCAAGTAAGGGACACTTAACTTACGGTGCCAACATGAAGAAACTCTGGGAGAGATAAGTATTTACACTCTTATTTACAGTAAGTCCCTCCAGATCTACAAGAGATCCCTCCCCTTCTCAACTACTAAAGGACACAGGTACTGCAATTCTAACTGCTCACTACTCCAACCACCTGTCTACAAAAAAGGCAGAATCTTGATTAAGTGGTTTCAATAGATTTTTATTTAAAGTGATATACATCCTAAGATATCTAAAGGGCTAATCAAAGTTTTAGTAGTCCTTCCTTACTATATAACTACATTGTTTATATGTGAAATAAATTTCTGAGGAACATGAAAATGAGTTATTTCTTAAACAGAAAACAGTCACCTCAAAATTTAACCCGTACACACCATTTATAAATCATCTTTTAAAAAAAAAAAGTCATCAATCCAAGTTTTAAAAAGAAACTATTACCATTCGAGCATTTAATCTTCTGTTCAAGAACACATAGGACACTGCTAAACCTAAATCTCCTTTGCATATCAGCCAACTGGAATCTGGTAGTGAGTGGCAAGTTACACAACAGGAATACACAACACTCTTTACTATCATCTCAATCTTTTCTTTAAAGTGGGAGAAACCTTAAGGTTATATTTCTTCAGATTATGATACGATTTTGTTTAAAATCGGAGCATTACAAGAATCTCACAATAAAATTTTATTTTGATTGCTTGCTTCAACATACTCCAGCTTCCAATGCTGAGACCTAAAACTATATTGCAAACTGCTGTTTCCATAGTGAGGTTTGTTATACTCCACAAGTCCAACCACCTTTCACTATTCTCCACCTGCCTGGTGCCTTATCCCTCTTTAAATTCTATTGCCAGTCATTATAATCACTCCTATGCACATGCCCCCACCTCTCTTGGCCCTCTCTCATTTAAATCCAACTCACGACTTCATCTTTGCCTGAACCTGTGCTGCTGAAAATGGTTAGAAAAAACTCAAACCCATTAAACTGGTCTTACTTTAATTAATAACCACAACTCAAGTGGGCTCTTGCCATTGTGCAGAAATAAAAACACACTTCCCTAAGCCTTTCACTTAGCCACGCTCCTCCATGACTAAACATTTTCTTAGGCATTCTCCACCAACCTCTGATATTTCTTTCCCTATCTTTGTTCTCAACTGATAACCTTCCTTCCTTTTTCAATGACAGAAACCACTGAAAGAAAAATTCCACATTACGCATCTACCACCTATCAGCCTCTGTACTCCATACTCTGGCTTTTCTCATATACTAGAGAAGATACATCCTTGCTGTTTTGCCAATCCCCTACTTCTGTACTTTTTCCCATTTCCCACAGCTTACTGAAGAACATTGTTCCAGCAATTCTACTCTCTCTCTCTCTCTGACATATCAATTTCTCTCTACTATATCAATCCCAACACAAAACAAGTGAAAAAGTAGAAAATGTGATAAACTTGGAGACCCAAAAAATACAATTTGGAAACTAATGGACTCTAACATACATTACATGTTTATTCTCCCCACCCCAAACTCCTAGCCACAACTCAAGGACGCACCCACCCAATGTCTTCCCTCTCACCTCCCACCTGAAGTTCCTGCAGGGCACTTTCAGAGCCCTTTGATCACCCTGCTAACATGCTGCTCTTCATGTACTACATAAAGGTATGCAGTTTATCTCCCCTCTTGAGATTTTAAGCTACTTGAGGTTAAAGACTGTTTTAGTAACCACA
Source organism: Cheracebus regulus (assembly GCA_963574635.1). Taxonomy (NCBI): domain Eukaryota; kingdom Metazoa; phylum Chordata; class Mammalia; order Primates; family Pitheciidae; genus Cheracebus; species Cheracebus regulus. Next base: position 71,923 of record CAUYQU010016346.1, read on the forward strand.
CAGCAGACAGGCAATGAATGCTAATCAAAGGAAAGAATGAATGTATTTTTGCATGTATTTCTTAGAGTTTACAAATTTGAAAAAGAAAATCACCAAAAATTGTTTGGAGAAAAGTTTATTTAAATTGTACCAAAGCCAAATTTTACAAGGATCAGATAGAAATCTGAAAACAACAGGAGTCCAGAACTGACAACAGTTTACAACAACTCCTTACCTGGGTCTAAAATATTGGGAAACAAATTTACAGTGGTTAAAGCTACTCTGCAGATTATATCTGGGCCAAAACTTGAGTTTTACACAAATCATGCTGTGGTCAAATAAATAATACAGTTTTCAATTGGAACATTACCTATGAGCAACTTCTTCAGTTCGGTGATACTCAAATATCAGACTTATCAGCTATACTTTAAAGGCAAATTTATAATATCAATCTGTAAAACTGAGTAAAGGTATGAAAATAGTATTATAAAACATATCAAAGTAAAATGACTAGTATTACCAAGAATGACATCTGATTTTAAAACATCAAATTTCAAATTTCTGAATATCTCCTTATAAAATCCTAAACTGACAATTCTTAGCATCTATAAACAAACATGTATTTTGTACTGAGACCTTTAAACCAACTTTGCATCACAAGGAAAACCCTCTTTAAAGTGAAATACCATTTTTCGAAAACAAATATTTCAATATGCTCATAATATGTTTATTTTTTAAATTTTACAGAATTCAGTAAAATTAGGTAGCATTGCATTTTTGGAGGCAAGGGAGAAAAAATCAGATTATTTCCCTAAGTGAGTCATAAATTCTTGTGTAGAAAAAATGGTGTGTGTGGGTGTGGGGATGTGTGTATGTGTGTAAAATGAGATAAAGAAATATACGTGTGTATATTTAGTGGCTTCCTTGACAAATAGATGACTGTCTTCGAGATAACTGGGTTACGATGAAATTCTGAGGTTTGTAACATTACACTACTTACTGGAAGCCAGCAAAGCTCAAAATACAGTTTACAAATCACCATGCCAACTCCCCTTAAGCCTCATTTAAGAAGGATTACCACCTACAATCTAACTTCACTGTGCCACTGTTTTAGTGGTGAATCCAACCAACTGATTAAAGAAAAATGAGGTTTCAACAAATGTACTATTCATTAGCTACAGAGAAGACAATGAAGAAGGTTACTTCAAAAAGGCAGAGTCCCTCTGGTAAATTTGCCACAATCTTTTGTTAAACCTTAAACTTTTAGGATAATTACAATCAGTCTACAGTAAATTCAGTGGACGATATTTTATTGCAATATTAAATAAAGAAAACAGAAGTAAACTAGCAGTTACAGAACATATATAGTATGCAAAATAAAGTTTTTTAAAGTACATAAACAGAGACTATACTTTCAGGAAATGTGGAGTTTGTGCAACAATGAAGAGAGGGATGTGTTTAGCTCAGTGGCAACTAGCCAATGTCTCACTCTGAATCAAAACTCACTGAAATGAGGCTTTCCAGGAAACAATAAGAATAAAAAAACTTAAGGCTTCAAAGAAACCTAGCTTAAGAAAAAATTCTGTGACAAATCCTCAAAATGCCAGCAAAGTAACAATAAATCATTTATCCAGCCTGGAATGTGAACAGTTTCTGGAGATGTCAATTATACCAGACCTCTATCTAAGCTGCAAGTTTGAACTACTTTTCTGATGTCAAATATTTACCCCACTAAAAAAAATAATAAAATTTTAAAAAAATAAAAATCAATAAAAGCCATTATTTTGATTTAAATCACGTATCTAAAAACCATTAACTATTTATCACTTGAACTGGCATTCTCAGTTTTACAAGAGAACTAAAAGTCATTCCTATTAAAGTTTCAATAGAGTGTATGGCTTATTTGACAATCATTACCAAATATTTATGACCTATGCTTGTTAGAAATGTATTGTGCATGGTGGTGCAATTTTTCACAAGGATCCAGTGTCTGGATTTCAAAAGATTACATTTAGAAACATTCACATGTCTCTTGCGTTAATGAATGACAGAAGTTCTCAGAAAATCCAACATAACTAAAATATTTGTTTCACATAGCAGCAGACAGCAAACCACATAAATTATATACAAAATGTACACCATGAAATTTTAACAGATAGACATCTTTATTCTTGAAGTGCCTCATTTGATAAAAATTCGTAACTGGTAAAAAAAAAAACAGGATTTATTTAATCAAGGTATGAAAGACTATAAAATCTTTACTCACCTACAAAGTGGTCAGTAGACAGCAATATTATGAGATAACCAAAAGAAACCAACAAAGGAAACCCATTTCTTCTATGTAAAAATGCATACTAATTAGAATATGAATAATAAGACTCTTGATCACTATAACACAAGTTCACTTTTTTTTTTCAAACAGAGTCTTGCTCTGTCGCCCAGACTAGAGAGAGGAAACAAATTCATTCTTGAAGTATAATTTCCAACACAAAATTATACAAGACTGTAAAAGATCTTTGTAAGACTATAATTGCTATTACATAATATCTTATGAAAATCAACAGGACTGCTGACCATGACATTAACAACATGCAGAATCCAAAATTCCTTAGCATATTACTCAAAGCCCTCAGTAATCTGGTCTCGTTGTACCTTACTGATCTATATTTCCTGTTATTCCTGGTCAGGCACACTTATTACAAAAATATGCTTTTTTTTTTTTTTTTTTTTTTTTTAGAAAGAGTGTCACCCTGTCGCCCAGGCTGGAGTGCAGTGGCGCAATCTTGGCTCACTGCAACCTCCATCTCCCAGGTTCAAGTGATTCTCCTCCCTCAGGTTCCTGAGTACCAAGGATTACAGGCAGATGCCACCACGCCCAGCTAATTTTTTTTTATTTTTAGTAGAAACAGAGTTTCTCCATGTTGGTCAGGCTGATCTCGAACTCCTGACCTCATGATCCATTCACGTTAGTCTCCAAAAGTGCTGGGATTATAGGTGTGAGCCACCGTGCCCAGCCCACCATATGTTTTTCTTTCTCTATGCTTTTATTCATTCTATTCCCTTCTCCTGAAACAAATACTCTACCTCTTCATTTCAGCATTTCATCATACACTTCTTTCAAACCTCCTCATTTTGAAATATCACCTCCTCCTTAAAGCCTTTTCATTTTCCTGAAGCAGAAATAATTGCTGTATTACCATAGCATACCTGTAATTATTTCATAAAACATTTTACACATAATATTTTATTTAGTTGTATATCTTTATGTTTTCTCTCCCCTACTTGACTAAATACCCTCCAAACCAATCACACTTGCTGAATGAAAATAATCAACTGATTGAGCCTAAACAGATTAGACATCAGATTTGCAGAAAGAAGCAAAGTCTTCCTACACACACCACTGGGGGAGGGAGGGTGACAAAACACCTCAAGTTCTATGCCTGCTTTTTTATTCCTGTTTAAGGACTTTATTACACAGCAAACTGGTTTTATTTTTTTTTCAGGAATAATTTATTTATATTCTTAAAATACCATATTTAATTGTCACAGAAATCCTGAGGCAGGCATGTGATGACACTAAGTCTACCATACAGCCAAGGAAATTAAATTCCAACTGGTTAAGTAACCCATACAACATCATGACAGTGAGCAAAGTGGAAAGGCTGGTACTAAAGTCCAAGCTTTGTGATACTTGGTTTACTGCTTTTGTTTCACTATAACACCCTGTCTCTGGACAATCAAAAGCCAAAGGTCAAAACCTAAAATACAAAACAGAGTAGAAACAGACAGACTAAAGAGCGCAGATCCAATAATAACCTCTATAATCTCCTCTAGTTCTAAAAGTCGATATTTAATGTACCACTGTTGTTCTTCTCAACAGCAACATAGAAAATGTGTTCCCAAGTCCACACTTTTCCATTTAAAATTCTTTCTGTAACTAATAAAACCCATCTTTTCTACTTCTCTCCCAAACAAACCTTCGGCTCCAAACAGCTGCTTCCTGCTATGCCGCACACAGCATGTTTATTAATACCCAATGCTTTGTGCTCAGGCAGCTCTCACTTTCCTACCCACACTTGCCCCGTTTTTTGTTTTCGCCAAACTGCCTTAATAACTGCAGCTCACAGATCCAGCCTAATACCTATAAAGTCAAATTCAGCGTTTTATTACAACGACAATGTGGTCTTTTTTCTCTATGGAAGTCAATATAAAATAGTGGTTAACACCAAGGACTATGGAGCCAGAGGCCCTCTTCTCCTACTTACATGTTCGTTTGTTTGAAAGATTACTTACTCCTCCATGTTTCAGTTTCCTGTCAATCAGCAGGAAATCACAGTATAGTCCCTACCTCATAGTAATGATAAAATGAGTTCATAATTAAAAAGTACTTTGAACAAAGCCTGACATGTAAATAATGCTCCTATATCAGTGTCTACAATGATAGACAAAATAGTTTCTATCATTTCTTCCAGTATCATGGTTTAATAGATTGCCTCAGAACTATAAACTATCCCACAATGATGGACACATTGTTTTATATAGAAGTTATATTTTAGTCATATGCTTTTAAGTCTTTTCCCACAAAAGTTCAATTTATCAGGTTTTCTCTAACATACTTCTTTTATAATGCAGAGTACATCCTAAAATTATATATCTATAATATAGAAGATACAATTACGCTATCATAGGGGATATATAGAAGTGACTATCTGCTCCATTAAATCTGGAATCTGTACTGATCCAACTGTTCTATTTAATCAAACACCATGCAAACTATTAAGAGCTCCCTCTGACTTTAACAGCCAATTTCCCAGAGAAAGAGCAACTCACCACTAAAAGATCTTAATAATACACAGGGCCTGGAGAGCACTGCCTTTTTTCTTTTTCTGAGTTAAAAAGAAGAAAAAAGGCTTTTCTTGTCAACAGAAATCAATGAAATGCCTCTTGAACACAGCAAGAAGGTAGGGTTGATTTTAGCCACAATGTTAAGTCCCTGCAGAATTTCAGAGTGCCAACAATAGTGTCACTTTTCTCACTCATTCATTGGATTCGTTCATGTTCCTTTTAGGACTACAATAATCTGTGCAACATTATTGGTTCCTCACCAGTATTACATTTTACATAACATAATTCACAAATTATAAAAAAAATCACTGTCAGATCACAGCTGCTATTAATCCTGAAATCATAAACATAAAGGAATAAATTATGTCTAATGAGACCAATTTTACATTTCTAAAACCATGTTTTTGAATAGTTTAAGTATTCATGTAAAAAAGTAAAGGGGAAGAAATCTACACCAAAATTAAAAGATACATTGTTCAAAGATCTTCAATTTTCAACAACCTACAGAAGATGGAAACACTCATAGAAACAGATATTGATCTCAGTTCAAATCTTATATACCCAGCAACATATACAAATGCCAAGAAGCTAAGTAAAATAGCAAATTACTCCCTAGCTAGTTAAGGGGAAAAGTAATTCACTTACATTAATTTTCAATTAAGTTTTAGTTTGTGTGAGAAAATCACAGATTCACATGCAACTGTCAGAAATAATACTAAAATATTCAGTGTACCCTTAATTCAGTTTTCTCAATGTTAACTCTTCCAAAACCAGAGTACAATATCACAACCGGCATACTGACACTGACAGAGTAAAGATACAGACCATTTCCATCACCACAAAGATGCTTCATGTTCCCCTTTTATAGCTTCACCAAGTTTCCTCCCACTTTCATCCCTCCTAAACCCTGACAACTACTAATTTTGCTATATCTTTGTCATTTCAAGAATGTTACATAAATGGAATCATACACTACATAATCTTTGGGATTTAATTTTTCACTGAGCATCATTTTCTGGAGATTTATCCAGGTTACTGTGTATCAAGAGTTTGTTCCTTTTGTTACCCAGTAGTATTACACTTTATGGATACACAGTTTGTTTAACCTTCCACCTGCTGAAGGAGGTCTGGGCTGTTTCCAGTTTGGGCTTTTACAAATGAAGCTGCTATAAACATTAATGTGTAGGTTTCTGCGCAAACATACATTTTCACTTCTCTGGGATAAATATCCAGGAGTACAACTGCTAGATTCAATGGTAGTTGGCGTGTTTTGTTTTTGAAGAAACTACCAAATCGCTTGTATAGACCCTCTAGCAACATCCTCTCCAGCATTGGTAGTTGTCACTAATTTTTCATTTTAGTCATTCTGTCAGGTGTGTAATGATAGTTCACTATAGTTTTAAATGGCATTTTGGTAAATGCTAACGATGCTGGACATCCGTTTTCATACTTAAATGCCATGTGTATATATCTCTTCATGTCTTTTGCTCATTTTCTAATTGGACTATTCAGGTTTTTTTTTTTAATACTGAGCTTTAAGAAATCACTCTATATTCAAGATACTGACTCTGTCAGATATGTGGTCTGCAAGTACTTTCTCCCACTCTGTAACCTATCTTTTCATATTCTCACAGGGGTTTCTTGCAGAAAAACAACTTTCAATTTTGATCAAGTCCAACTTATCTTTTTACGGATTGTACTTTTGGTATTAGTTCCAAGAACTCTAATCCTAGACCCCAAAGACTTTTTTTTTTTTTGCCAAAAGTTTTATAGTTTACTTATTCCAGTCAGTCTGTGATTTGTTTTGAATTAATTTTTGTATAAAGTGTGAGACAGGTCAGGAGTCACTTTTTTGACTACGGATGTGCAACTACTCCAATAGCAATGGCTGCAACGCTGTACATAGTTTTTAGCATTAAACCTATGCTTTGTCAGATTTAAACCTAAGGTGTTTTTTGAGCAATTATAAATGGTACTATATTTTTAATTTTGGTATACGTATGGTCATTGCTAGTATACAAAAATTCAATTGATTTTTGTGTGTTTATTTTGTTGTACCCTGTGACCTTGTTGAATTCACTCATTAGCTCTAGTTGGTTTTTTTGGGGGGTAGTAGGGGAGGAGTTAAAATAGATTCCTTGGGATTTTCCATGTTATCTGGAAATTGGGACAGTTTTCTTTCTTTCTGATCTGTATGTTTTTTATTTCTTTTTCAGACCTTACTGCACTGGCTAGAACTTTGGTATTATATCGAATAAAAATGGCAAGAGAGGACATTCTTATACTGTTTCTGATCTTTGGGAGAAAATTGTTCAGTTTTTCACCATTTAGAATAATCTTAGCAGCTGGGTGCAGTGGCTCAAGCCTGTAATCCCAACACCTTGGGAGGCTGAGGCAGGTAGAGCACGCAGTCAGGAGATCAAGACCAGCCTGACCAAAATGGTGAAACCCCATCTCTACTAAAAATACAAAAATTAGCCAGGAGTGGTAGCACATGCCTGTAATCCCAGCTACTCAGGAGGCTGAGTCAGGAGAATAGCTTGAACCTGGGAAGCAGAGGTTGCAGTGAGCTGATATCATGTCACTGCACTCCAGCCTGGGTGACAGAGCAAGACTCTGTCGCAAAAAAAAAAAAAAATACAATTTGATCCTGTCAATGAAAGTATGAGACTTTCCTATTCTGGGATGTTTCTGTTGCTTACCTTGAAAATCATTCCTTGGGACTGAGTACAGTGGCTCACACCTGTAATCCCAGCACCTTGGGAGGCCAAAGTGGGTGAATCATCTGAGGTCAGGAGTTTCAGAACAGCCTGGCCAATACAGACAAATCCCGTCTCCACTAAAAATACAAAAATTAGCTAGGTGTGGTGGGGTGTACCTGTAGTCTCAGTTACTCGGGAGGCTGAGGCAAGAGAATCGTTTAAACCCTAGAGCAGAGGTTGCAGTGAGCCGAGATCACGCCACTGCACTCCATCCTGGGTGACAGAGGGAGATTCTGTCTCAAAAAAAAAGAATAATCTTAGCTACAGGATTTCTGTAGCTGCTCTTTGTCCGGTTTTATAGATAGAACTTTATTAAGTTCTCCCACTACTATTTTTCTGAGAGTTTTTAAAATCATGAATGGATTATTATAATGCTGGAATTTGACTTTGTCAAAATTTCCAAAGGAAAATGAAGTATTGCTTTGAAATAGTTTTCAATTAGGTTCATTTTTGTTAAGTATGGAGCTTGTGAATATGGAAAAATTGCTCACTATATCAAATCTGAATTAAAACACATTCTTCCTTATTACACAACATATGCCTTACATCAACAGCTTCAAGTCCTATTTTTTTCAGGAAGCAATCCAAAATACTATCATTTAGGCAACTTGTCAAACAATCTCATACTTACTGTTAAATCAATTAATCAAAACTAAGTACTCCTTTGCATGCCATACTTTTTAAAGGTTTGTTTTAATTACAGCATAAATTGTGATGTACAAGTACTTTTTTAAAACATGTGAAAACAGGCTGGGTGCAGTGGCTCAAGCCTGTAATCCCAGCACTTTGGGAGGCCGAGGCAGGTGGATCACGAGGTCAGGAGTTCGAGACCAGCCTGACCAAAATGGTGAAACCCCGTCTCTACAGAAAATACAAAAATTAGCCAGGAGTGGTGGCACGTGCCTGTAATCCCAGCTACTCAGGAGGCTGAGTCAGGAGAATAGCTTGAACCTGGGAAGCAGAAGTTGCAGTGAGCCAAGATCGCGCCACTGCACTCCAGCCTGGGCGACAGAGCAAGACTCTGTCGCAAAAAAAAAAAAAAAATGTGAAAACAATACAATTTGACCTTGTCAATGGAACCATGAGACTTTCCTATCCTGGGATGTTTCTGTTGCTTACCTTGAAAATCATTCCTTGGGACTGGGCACAGTGACTCACACCTGTAATCCCAGCACCTTGAGAGGCCAAGGTGGGTGGATCATCTGAGGTCAGGAGTTCCAGACCAGCCTGAGCAATATAATGAAACCCATCCCTACTAAAAATACAAAAATTAGCTGGGTGTGGTAGCATGCACCTATAGTCCCAGCTCAGGAGGCTGAGACAGCAGAAGTGCTTGAACCCAGGAGGCAAAGGTTGCAGTGAGCTGAGATTGCACTACTGCACTCCAACCTGAACAAGAGAGTGAGAGAGTGAGCAAGAGAGAGGAAAGAGGGAAAGGAAAGGAAGAAAGAAAAGGTTAAGAAAAAAGAAAAGTGCTGCTTAGTTCAGTCAAGAAATAGTAACAACCTGACAAATACCTCAAAATTCTACCTTCTAACTACTATTTATCTAGAGTTTACTAAGTACACTGGTATTCGAAAGGATTAGTATTGGGTAACAATAATCAAACTGTAAATTTAAACATGCATCTGGTTTTTTTGAGACAGAGTCTTGCTCTGTTGCCAGGCACCAGGCTGGAGTGCAGTGGCGCGATCTCGGCTCACTGCAACCTCCGCCTCACAGGTTCGAGCAATTGTCCTGCCTCAGCCTCCCGAGTAGCTAGGACTATAGGTGTGTGCCACCACGCCCAGCTAATTTTTGTATTTTAGTAGAGACAGGGTTTCACCATGTTGGCCAGGATGGTCTCAATATCTTGACCGCATGATCTGCCTGCCTTGGCCTCCCAAAGTGCTGGGATTACAGGTGTAAGCCACTGCACCTGGTCCTGTTTTTTTGTTTGGAGATGGGGTCTCACTCTGTCACCCAGGCTGTAGTGAAGTGGCACAATCTCAGCTTACTACAACCCACACCTCCTGGGTTCAAGCACTTCTCCTGTCTCAGCCTCCCTAGTAGCTGGGATTACAGGCATCCACCACCACACCCAGCTAATTTTTGTATTTTAGTAGAGATGGGGTTTCACCATGTTGGCTGGGCTGGTCCCAAACTCCTAACCTCAAGCAATCCACCTGCCTCGGCCTCCCAAAGGGATAGGATTACAGGCGTGAGCCACTGTGCCCGGCCACATGCATCTGTTTTTAACTACCAAATTTAAAAATGAAAATTCTAAGGGCATAAAAATTTGCGTTTTATCAGGCACGGTGGCTCACACCTGTAATCCCAGCACTTTTGGGAGGCCGAGGTGGGAAGATCACTTCAGCCCAGGAGCTGGAGACCAGCCTAGGCAACATAGTGAACTCCATCTCTAATTCATTAATTAATTTAAAAATCTACATTTAATTAAAAAGTACTATAGCATCAAAAGTAAAAAGGCAAATTATTTTCAAAATACTGAAGAACTATCAAAGGGGAGGCAAAGAAGAGAATACAAACTATTAATAATTTCCATTCTACCTAAAATGGTATTCATTTTCTTAAAAAGGATGTGCTAAAAGATTTACATCCAAAATGCTAGGAAAGCAGATAATAAGGTAAACTTTTTAAAGATGTAATGCCCACTAAAACAATTAAAAGAGAGGAAAAATAAGTAAGTAGATAAACCTCCAGGGCTATGGAAGGGCAGTGGTTTTTGTCCTTGCACAACCAGTTCCCTGGATCCACATCTCCTTTTCCATGAACAGACCCCATCCCTTATGTGGCCAAGCATTCTCCTGCCTCCCAAATGACACAGCATATATGTCAAAATTAGAAAACTGCCAATATAGTTGGAGAAAATTTAACTCTCTAACATCTGGTAGTTATATTTTCTATCAGCTTAATCTTAAAGACAGTAAATAAAGGAGAACAAAATAAATACAAATATAAATGCAAAAACGAAACTGATTAGAAGTGAAAATTAAAATTTCATTTAAACACAATAAGAGAGAAATAAAATCTCAGTTAACAAAATCTACTTTGTTAGCATACACGTTTTATTCTCTGTGACATCATAGGACTTATTCTAGGGATGCAGGGCATCCTTAAATCACGTTAGATTTACCGGAAACAGAAATATGTCAAAGTGTTATACCAACCTACTCAGGAAGCTGGACAGTTCAAGATTTCCATTTTCAGGACAATAACAAGAACAATTTAAGGATTAATTAAAAATTAAAAGTTAATAAATAAATAAATAAATAAACACCTTGACCCTTATTTCTAATACTCCAATAATCCCAGCACTTCGGGAGGCCAAAGCTGGAAGATTACTTTAGTACAGGAGTTTGAGACCAGCCTGGGGAACACAGAGAGATCCTGTCTTTACAAAAAATTTAAAAATTAGGCAGGCATGGAAGCACACTCTTGTAGTCCCAGCTGGTATGGAGGCTGAGGTGGGAGGATGGCTTGAGCCCAGGAGTCTGCTGACTGTGCTACCGCACTCCAGCCTGGACAACAAAGCAAGATCCTCTCTCTAATAAACTTTTTTAAAGTTTTTAATTTGAAGTTTATTTATTTTAGAAATAATCAAAAATAGTTTTCAATGTGATAAAAGTACTATGTTGTCCATGCTTTGTCTTAGAAGCAAAAAAATCTGAACTTTAAACTCAAGCACAAATATCAACTGAGAATAGGTCTATATATTAACTTATTGTTTTAGAAGTAACTTGAAATGTGAATTGTCTAATTATTTTTCGGTATTTTCAAAAAAATATTCTCAAGTAGTTTATCTAAATGCATTGTCAAATCTAGCCAAGATGAAGCATTAGTGTAAAGCAGAAATCTCTCAGGAAAAAAAAATCTCCTAATATTAATACCTCCCTTTTTGTTTAAAAAAGGTACGAATTTCTAATATCTCTAATTACTAATAAAGTTCCCAAAATTAAAGAAAAAAGCACAAAGAAATGAAAACCACATATCTGTTTCTCAAGAGAAAGGAAATCATCATGGGAATAGTGAGAGTGACAATCAAGAATTCCCTCCAGTCCAAAGGAGGAATGCAACTCACAAGTAAACTGATCACTGGACACCAGTCTTTTAAAAAATACCTTTATGAATCAACTCAATGAGAAGCTAGTCAAAGCTTAAAGCTGATCAGAGTATTAGCAAAAAGACATTAACATAGTTCAATTTCATTATTAAAAAGCTCCAATTACCTTTCTAGCCTTCCAACAATTAACAAAACTTTAAATAACCAGAACATAAATAAGATTACTCGACAGAATCTTTCCTATCTCCATTTTTAAAAGAGATAGATGGAAATGACAAAAGAAGGGAAAGGGAGGGAAGGGAAGGGTATAAAATAAGAAACTCTGTCTATACCCACACCCCCTACTTATTTTTAAGTACAAGGTGTTTCCCAATCATAGTAAAAATCATTCAGGACGACTTCATCTACAAACCCTCAATCCATCTGATCAAATTCACCTTAACCACATTCAAAAGCATCACAAAAATACTAAGCCTACAATGCTAAATAAACTTTGGTTGAGCTGCATAAAGGGAAACATTTATATGTACTAAAAAATACGAAAAGATTCACAGGATTGTTTAAAAAATCAAAGTGTGTTAAAGTATGACTGAAATATAATAAGCTAGAAATTTAATTTACTTGAACTTCCAAACAAGATGGCATCATAAATTGCTTTGAAAATCCACCCTGTTTCAAATACAAGCAATGATAGATAAAATACAGGAGGAGAAATCTTAAAGACATGCCTAACTAAAAAAGAACAGCATCACCATGAAACACAAATACATAATAGAGAGGGGGCAAAAAGTATAGGCCTGCTGGGCTCTGGTTTCAGAAGGATAACGATACCAACAGAAGCCTAGGTTTCAGATCCTATAGAAACAGTAATAAAAGTGTCCCACCTAAGATAAGGGACTGAGGCTGAAATTGGGCTGAAAATAAACTGCTACAAACAGCTGCCTGAGGCAAGTAAGCTGTGTGGGCTTGCAGGAAGTATATCTTCTCAGAAGCTCAGTGCCTAGGAAAGTGAGAATGCTAGGGTTTCAGCCACACCCCACTGCCTAGCCAACTGGAACAAAACTGCAGGTATCTACCACCAGAGGGAGACAAGTGCCCTGTGCTGCCAATCTAAGACCTTGGTGGGGATAGGGGCAAGAGGGAGAGCCAGTTAAGAATATCTGCAAAACCACTAGAAGCGACTGCGGGGAGAGGGGTGCTTCCCAGTCAAAGCTGTACCATGACATAAAGAAAACAAATAAAAACACAGCAACTGAAATACAAAATCCCTTCAAACTAAATAGAAACAGAAAAGTCTGAAAAATACCTGAAAATAGTATGCTTAAAATTTCTTTTCTTTTTCCTTTTTTTTTGAGATGGAGTCTCGCTCTGTCATCCAGGCTATAGTGGCACAATCACAGCTTACCGCAACCTCCACCTCCCAGGTTTAAGCGATTTACCTCAGCCTCCCAAGTAGCTGGGATTACAGGTGTGTGCCACCACACCAGCTAATTTTTGTATTTTCAGTAGAGAGAGGATTTTGCCATGTCAGCCAGTCTGATCTTGAACTCCTGACCTCAGGTGATCCATCTGTCTCAGCCTCCTAAAGTGCTGGGATTATAGGCATGAGCCACCACTTCGAGTGTAAAATTGCTTTTATAAAGGGAAAAAAAAAATCATAAAACAAGTAGAAGTGAAACAAGGCTAGGTGGAAAAGAAAAAATTAAAAAGCTAAAAAATGAATATTTTAACTTAAAGTACAGTTTAAATAATTTTAAAATGAGCAATGGAAACGAAAAACTGAATAAGGGATAAAATTTAAACTGTAAACACTGAAAAGAATTTAACCAGAATTTAACCAGAAAAGAATTTAACCAGAAAGTTGCAGGGGCAAATTAAGTTTTAAAAATATATATTATGGAGGCCAGAAAATGAGGTTCCAAGATACACTGAACAGCAGTTTCAGAACAAGCAAAGAGGCAATGGGAAGAGAAAATAAAAAATAGCACCGAATCATCTATTATCCAGATCAACAACGTAACAAAGAAAATTATAGGCTAATAGATAATCTAACTTTCAAGTAGCAAGAAAAAAAAAATACTAGCTTAATTCATCTAACCTAATTTTTAAATTATATTTTTTAATGCTGACCTCACTTTAGAGGGCCAACTTGTGTATAAAACACATGCTACCCACGAACACCACAGAGGCCCTGTGGGTGTTTCCACAGAGGAGAACTGAAACAGAGGGCCAATAAATAAGGTGCAATTAACAAAAGAAGTCTGACTGGCCCAGTCTTCGGGAGGCAACTTAACAGTCCTCTAAATTCAGTTTCTAACACCCAGAGAAATGAGGCATAAGATAAGAGTGCTTTCTTTGCAAAACTGTGGCAATAAAACTTGTGACTGGGGTAGAGGAGTACTAGAATAGTAGATTACAGAATTGAGTAACACGATTTCCAGTAAAGAATACAACTTCTTGTTAACTAAAACCAAATATATAAACAAAAAGCAAAGCCAGTGCCATCAACACAATTCATTCAGTCAAAAGTATCTCTTAGAGAGAGAGATCCAAGATGGCCGCATAGCAGCAGCTCAGGATTGTAGCTCCCAGTGAAAGCGCAGAGAGCAAGTGGATGCCACAATTGCAGACGAATTTTTGATGCCCACAAACTGGGAGATCCCCGGCGAAGGAGCCACACGGGTCACCAGCGCGACTCTTTTGGCTGGCACGGCACTTCTCAGTGCGGAGTATACGGGACTGTGTGCCTAACTTTTAGTTGGGCTCCGCTGGTCCCATCCCCACAAAGAGAACAGCAACTGGAAGTGCTGAGGACAGAACAAGCACAGCTGAACCCGGGAAGGCCCAGCTCTGTGGGGAAGGGGCGCCCCCCGAAGGAAAACTAAGAAACAGAAAAAACTTCATCACCAACAAGCCGAACGTCCACTCAGAGACCCAATCTGAAAGTCGGCAATT
>CAUYQU010016347.1:0-28658 GCA_963574635.1 Cheracebus regulus
GGCAGAACAGTCCATTTCCCTTAGACTGTTCATGATAGTTGCATTTTAATTGTGCTATAACTTTATACTAGGTGTTCTGAATTATAGCCTTTGGCATGGGATGCAACAGATGTCAAAGTCACGGACTCCCTTATGGTTGTCTAATTATAAAGCAAGCTCCTTCCGAAGTTGTGAGCTCCCTGTTACTTGATGCAGATGAACAAAGGGATGATGACTATCAGTGAGGGATCCAACAACAAAGTTTCTAGATTTGAGAGGGAGGTTCAATCAGGTGATCTCTAAGTTTTTTGTTTTTTCTCCATGTCTAAGAATCTGTGTATCTTTATTATTTAGCATCAGCATATTCTATGTACTGAAAAAGCAAGCACAATTTCTCTATCAGTAATTACCATTCATTCTTACATTACATTTTACATCTGTTTGCCTAATTAATTTTAACTTATTCCTGTGTTGCTCTGCTATCTATACTTAAAGTAACCACTAAGCTGCTGCTGCCTCCTTAACCAAGCACCAAAAATCTCAAGGTGGCAGCTATAAAAGTAAAGCCTGAGTCACATGGCTGCTTTATGAGAACTCCAATCATGTTTAAAACCAAGAATAAGATTACTCAGCCTGATGACCCCAGTATCTACTTTAAATATGCAATGCATGGTCTGGGTAATAACCCCTTAGTTTTTAAGTGTCTTAACAGTGTATTTTCAAAATTGACTATGGTGTTTCTCTATCTCTTTTTCCCCCTAGTTCTTTTATTGTCACCTACACCATTTTATGCATTACATTTTCCACAAGTCTTGACCTGTTATTTCAGTCTGATGAATGTAATTACTTGTGAATTGTTGAAAAAAAAAGGAAATGTGATAGCATAGCTCAAACAATTTTTCATTTCTATTTTTAAAATAATTTCTTTTTATCAAATAAACTATATTATTTGTGGATTCTCAATACAGATTAATTATAATACATTTAGTGTATAAAAAAGTCATAATACTTATTTCCTTAAAGAAGCCATCACTAATAATCTGATTGCAGGGTTAAGTTGCACAAATCGTGGAACTCTCATAGCATAAATTTTTATTCATGATTTTTTAAGATACACCTTTAAAGATTTAACCTTTTTGGTTAATCAGTATTATGACAAGGTAGGTAGCAAGCTACCTGGTTATGATCTAAGAAAAGCCATAGTTTTCAGGAACACCATCTATTTTTTGTAGGAGTGCCACTCAGGTCTAGCTGTTTATGCATGAGTTCAATAATACAAAGGTCAGAAATGTATAGATGCCTCGGTGGCATAGTAAGATATGAGAGCAAAATAGGATCACATTATACAGTGACATTTTCTTTCCTCTATGTATATTTTATCATTCACTTTTATCATAAGTTGTGCTTTCCATTTTCAAGTCTTTTGTTATAGTTCAAAT
The DNA here is from genome assembly GCA_963574635.1 of Cheracebus regulus. NCBI lineage: Eukaryota > Metazoa > Chordata > Mammalia > Primates > Pitheciidae > Cheracebus > Cheracebus regulus. The sequence goes on from CAUYQU010016347.1 coordinate 1,419, forward strand.
GAAACAGGTTTCCTTGAGAGATGTAACAAAATTGGACACTTCATGCTTTTGATGGGCATAAATGATACCATTATTCAAGGTTTAAAAGAAATGATCTTTAAGCTTAAAGCTGGCATAATTCAATATGTTCTCATTATTCATCTGTTTGCCTAATTAAATCTTGTCTGTAACAAAGTGCTTAGAAAAGAGAATTGCTTACAGAAGATAGTTCTTTCTGAAAGACCATACAAACTGGACTCAAGTCAGATGTTATGTTGACTTATTCATTCAATGTATAATGAGAGGAGGGTGTCTTGCTACTTTACAACTGTGAGAGGCATGCAAATGAAAAGAACGTTTTGGTTAACATATGGCATTTTGGAAACCAAAATAAGTAGAAGCAGGGTAGAAGAAGGAGGGAGGCTCCTGAATAGTTGTTTTCTGATGGTGCTGAATTCCACTGGAAATTGTACTTTTGGTGTGTACATGCAACATTCACAGTTGAGTTTACACATCTTTGTGGCAAATTATGTTCTTTTCTTAAAAAAAGATGCATTTATTCAGCATTATGATCAAACTATTACATTAAGTAATCAATGGAAAGGGTGCAAAAATCTGCATTATAAACGTTTGTTGGAATGCTTTACATAAAACAGAAACTAAAATCACCTGTTATATAATTAGTCACAAGTATAATCCTGGAGTTTTTTGCCTATACATATGAGTATTGTCTAAAACTTTTTTGACACAAGTATTGTCTAAAGATTCTTTGACAGCAGCTAGGCTGTGTCACCCTTTGCCTCGCTGAATTCACAACTGTGTTGTAACCTGTAGCTTTCTTGTCACTTTTCTGGCTCTCTTCTCTTGCTAAAGTTTGTTTCCTGGCAGTAATTAAGATCTTCTGCCACTGCCATGGCTACTCCTGCTACTGGAATCACCATTTTGGCCACCTTGTTTCCTAGCTTGGCAAAATATTACTTCCATGGCCACAGGAGCCAGAGATTCCACCTCCAAAGTTTTCACCCTTTGTTGGTCAAAAATTTGAAGATTGACTCTTATCATTGCCAAAATTGTTGTAGCTTCCACTACTTCTTCCAGAATTGCTTCCATTATTACCAAACCATTATATTCATCCCCATTGCCACCATATCCACTAACACCACAGCTGCCACCAAAGCCACACAACCACTAAACTTTCCTCCATGACCAAAGTTGTTATCCCCCTGAAACCACCTCCATGACTACCACAAAAGCTTTTAGGACCCCTTCGACCTCTTCGACGGGGTGAGGCACTAGTCATCTCTTGCTCTGACAGGGCTTTTCTTACCTTACAGGGTGGCCATTTATAGTAAAAGTGTTTCTTTTCTTTCTTTCTCTTTTATATATATACTTTAAATTTATTCGGGGATACATGTGCAGAACGTGCAGGTTTGTTACATAGGTATATATATGCCATGGTGGTTTGCTGCACCCATCAATCTGTCATCTACATTAGGTATTTCTCCTAATACTATCCCTCCCCTAGCCCCACAACCTCTAACAGGCCCCGGTTTGTGATGTTCTCCTCCCTGTGTCCATGTGTTCTCAATGTTCAACTCCTGCTTATGAGTGAGAACATGTGGCGTTTGGTTTTCTGTTTTTGTGTTAGTTTGCTGAGAATGATGGTTTCCAGCTTCATCTGTGTTCCTGTAAAAGACATAATTTCATCCATTTTTATGGCAGCCTAGTATTCCATGGTATATATGTACCACATTTTCTTTATCCATTCTGTCAGTGATGGCCATTTGGGTTGGTTCCAAGTTTTTGCTGTTGTGAACAGTGCTGCAGTAAACATACATGTGCATGTGTCTTCATAGTAGAATGATTTGTAATCCTTTGGGTATATACCCAGTAATGAAATTGCTGGGAAAAATGATATTTCTAGTTCTAGATCTTTGAGGATTCACCACACTTTCTTCCACAATGGCTGAACTAATGTACACTACCAGCAACAGTGTAAAAGCATTCCCATTTCTCCTTATCCTCTCCAGCATCTGTTGTTTCCTGATTTTTTAATGATCACCATTCTGACTGGCGTGAGATGGTATCTCAGTGTGATTTTGATTTGCATTTCTCTAATGACCAGTGATTAACAAGCTTATTTACGGAGTCATGGTCATCAATAGTTACAAAGCAAAAAACCCTTTTCTTGCCACTGCCTGAGTTATGACTTCAGTCACTTCAGTTTTCCTGTATTGTTCAAAATAATATTTTGTGTACTGTTTTCCAGTGTCTTTTTCATGCCACCAACAAAGGTCCTTTTCAGAATTCAGTGGGTACCTGGTCTTTGAGAATCTTCTCTTGAAACAGCTCTCTTTGTTTCCGCAACTCTTCCATCCACCTGTGTGCCCTGCGTTCATGGCTGCATCCACCTCCTCCACGTGGCATATGTGACAAACTTAAAGCCCCTGTAGCGCTTGATGTTTAGGTCTGTCATTACCACACAGTCTGGAAGTGTTCCTTCTCACTCTTCAGAGTCGCATTAACTTTTTTAAAGCTCAACCCTCTGATGTAGAGCTTGTGCAGCTGTTCAGGGTCTTTAGAAAACTCTGACTTCAACATGACAGTAGTGTCAAGGGAGACTTTAACAATGCTTTCTCGGCAGCATCCATGGGCAAAAAGGGCAAATTACATTCTAATTAAGCCACTTCACATTTGTGAATGAGAAATTTTCAAAAGGCGAAAATTGTTTTTTTTTTTCAGTTGGAGATGGTGCATTTTTCTCTCCTTTTCATAGATGTAGCTGTGAAATGTCTTAATTGCTTATATTAGAAGCTCTGTTGTTGCACAAATTAATTTTTGTTTTAAAAGCACTTTATGTTTTTTTGTCTTGCAGGCACTTTTCATGTCTGTCTTCTAAATACATGTGCCCTGGTGTTCCTGCCGTCATGAGCACCTTGCTGGCTAATATAAATGCTTTCTATGCTCACACAACAGTTTCAACAAATGTACAGGTTTCTGCTTCAGATCGATTTGCTGCAACCAACTTTGGTGTAAGTATACTTTTTTAAACTTTCAAATTCCTAGCAGCTTATGGAAGTTACATTTCAAGGCACTTTGAACTTAAGATATTCTTAGAATCTTATTGCAGAAAGGAAATTTTAGGGAATAGCCTAATGAACTCCAGCTAAAGGTTTATTTGAAACATTTTAGTAAATTAACTTTGACAGTCAATAGGAATTTTCATTAGATTGAATTTTCTTATCTGAAAGGATCATTTTCAGTGAGGGAAAAACAGATTTTATAAGAGAATGCTGGGACTCTATAGGGCATTCTCAATGTAGCAAATTTGGGATTTACTGTTTCAGATTCACTGTCTTGTAGATACAGTTCCCTGGTGAGTGTGAGTTTGGCTGCCTTCTCTGGAATGTATTAGGCTCCACTTGCACTTCCTATTGGTTCCTTCTGGTTCTGCTGGATAATGGCACATCCTCTAAGTAAAACATAGTATGTGTTTAAGGAGCCTAAGAAAAACAATCTGCACCTAATTAAGGCTAACCATCTGACATATGCAAAGGCATCAAGAAATGCATTGAAAAGTAGAAATTCAGGGACACAAAGGAGCCTCCAGAATTCATCTGTTGGATCCATCACTGTAACTCTTTCTGTACAAGTATACTATAACTGAAACTGGCAAGACTGGAAATAGATTGTAAATTAAGACTAGTAAAGTGGTAAGAGTCAAAATTAAAAATTGGTGGAGATGGAGAAGAGAGGATAGATACCAAGCTTTTCAGGGCATGAAATCAACAGCATCAGTAGCATTTGGTTTGTTTGGGGAAATGGATGGGAGGGAAGGGGAAGACGCCTGGAAATATTCCCAGGTTTCTGGTCAGGGCAAATGGGTAGGCAGTAGTGCTTTCCAATAACCCTGTGAGACAGGTTTTTTGTTATTATTTTTTTTCATGGAGGAAACTAAGATCAGTTGTGGGAAAGTGATTTTTTCATGACAATATGGTGTCATGCGAAGAGAAATGTGTTTCTTCAAACTACATCATGATAAGTTGATTATTCGGTATATAAATTTGACTATGTTGTTCTAACTATTGAAAATAATGCCATGTGCTGAGTCAAATATACTTAAATATAATATCTCCTGCCTCTACATTGGAGCCTCAGATTTTTATTCACTTGACTATTAAAGCTAATTCTGTCATCTAGGACCCAGTGACAATTATATACTCCCTTCTTGATCCTTCTCAAAGGTACATAACCTATACATTTTGAGACTCCAAAAAATAAACCACTGGAAAAAAGTTTGTTACCTATGAGAATTGTAAAATAAATCTTTAAACAAAGAAAACCATTGCATATTTAGACCTTTTCATGTATAAATCTTACGGGAAATCATTATGTGGATGAAAAAATGGTTGGACCAATTGCATGACAATGATTTTTAAAAATGTGATTTTATCATACCACTGCATTCCAGCCCAGGTGACAAAATGAGACCCTGTCTCTAAAAAAAAGTAATATCGAAAAGATAAGGTAAACTATTTGGGGAAATGGGTAGCATGTGATATAGTTAACTGTCATAAAAAGTTCAAGTAAAATAGAGAAAGCAATTAGCCCATTGGATTTAGCAAGTAGAAGATCATCGGTCAGTGAAGCAATTAAGGTTAAAACCTGATTTTATGAAGACTGTTCAGTGAATGGCATAGAACATGCTTGTCTAACCCATGGCCCATGGACTACATGCAGCCCAGAGTGGCTTTGAATATAGCACAACACAAATTCTTAAACTTTCTTAAAACATTATGAGACTTATGCACGATTTTTTTTTTATTGCTCATCAGCTCTCATTAGTGTTAATGTATTTTATGTGTGGCCCAAGACAATTCTTCTTCTTCTTCTACTGTGACCCATGGAAGCCAAAAGATGCATAGCCCTGGCACAGAAGTACAGTTATGTAAATTAAAGGTCATTTATTCACTAAAATATGATACAGACATTAAACATCAAGTTTCTGTGGAAGAGTTTCTATAATTAAGCAATGCACATGACATAAACGAAAACAGTATGCTATAAAGCTGTATGCAATTTAATTCCAAAATTGAAAACACACACACACACACACACACACACACACACTCACACATACACATACACATACAGGTTTAGAAATAAGACTGGAAAGAAATGTGCTAAAATACCAATGATGTAGCCACCTGGTTGGATTGCAGCTGACAGACTGTTGGTTTTATTTTGTATTAATCTTTATACAACACTTAAAATGTTTTATAAAATACCTTAAATCCGTATTAACTTGATGCAAAATTCTGAAAGAAAGGAGGAAATCGGGTGAAGAAATAGACTATTCTTTCCAGGAACTTAAATGAGAAGCAAAAAAGAGAGATTGGGCCAGAGTAAGAAGGTTTTTCCATATAAAAAAGAGACTTTATTTTTATTATCTGCCTGGGTAGGCATTTAAAAATTATTTATTAAGGAAAATATAAACATGTTTATAGAGTTTTAGGAAAGGAGTTAGGTGCAAGAGTGAGGTTGTGCATTTATCAGGTGGGAGAATAGGTGACTATAAGTGCCACGGGCAGAAGGAGAGACTGGTCTTCAGAACGAGAAAGGACAAGCTCTGTTCTGAAATTTGAGGAAATAGTGTGAGAGTCCTTGCAGAGAACACTAAGCTTTTGATATAGAAGTGAAAAGTTGGGGTAGTTGTATGTTATTTTTTAATCCTTCTTTAAGGTTGTCTGGAAGGACAAGGACTGCTCATTTACAAGTGCTGTGAAATTGCTGCAGGAGGTAAAGAGGGTGGTAAAAGTTTGGAGAAGCTACTGAGGGGAATACTAAAAAGAATGTTTCAGGGATATGTAAAAAAGAAATTCCTAGTAAAGCTGAAAGTGTCATTTGCTATTGGCACTATAAGTTTGTTGTCACAATTCTTGTGACTGTGAGACTTTCTTAGGGTGTGTCAGCATTCTGATGCTGATCTTCTAAGAGATACAGCAGATAGTTGGGTTGACTCTAGGCCAAATTTTTGCAGAAAAGTGGCCATAGGAAGGTGAGGAAATGCATATAGACAGCGGAGTGAAAAGACAAGGTAAAGTGATTTGACATTAGCTTTAGTTTTTGATAAGTGGCACCATGAGAAACATGATGGATACCAAGAGAGAAGGAGGGAAGAAGTGAGAAAAGGGACAAAAGAGAGTGGAGGAGAGAAAACACGCAGAGACAGAGGATTGTGGGAGGAATGTATTAATGGCACGTTTCAGTTAACATTTCAAAAGGGAAGTCTCAGGATCAGAAGGTAATTCAGGGAGTAGATTGTTGAAAATTGAATGTAGAACAGTGGTATGCTACAGCTGGCTGGGACCTGCTCATAAGAACTGATTGGTAAATTTTCAGGAATATTGCAAGCTGATTGTTAAACACAGCCATCCTTGAAATTGAACATAGTAAAAGTATTTACAACATGATGGTTAGCAAATGCTAAAAATCAAGCCTTTTTGCTTTCACAGAGCCACTTTACCAGCACATCACTGAGTGTAAATGTTATTTGGAGTCCAGACAAAAAAGTCTATATGTATGTTGAAGGCACTCGTGGGTAGATCAGGAGTTGATAAGAAACAAAACTCCCTGAGGTCGCAGTCAGTCAATATTTTAATTTTGAAAATGTCTTAAGGAAATTTTTTAGTGAATTATCTTGAAATACAAATATCAATCAATAGTAAAATTGATATTTTCTAGGTGTTTTTTCCATGAGTGTATACATCCTCAAATATACATTATACCCAAGTATAAACGATATTTTTATTGACCAACCAATCTCAATAGTATTTTCTTTCTATACTCTTTTGGCTACATTTTAAAATCAATTCTTCATATGACAAAAAGAAATGTGAAATATTTTTATCCTTTTTTTAATTTAGCAGAGTTGACGTATTTTTTAATTAACACTTTAGAAGAGTTTAACTTTCACTATGCTACATGCATTTTAGTGATTTTCATAAAATTTTGAAAATACCCATTATCTTTTTCATATGTGATGTAAAAGCAAAAATTGCAGCTGACAAAGTTAAACAGGCAAGGCAAACCTTATTCAATGCTATTGCAATAGGGCAGAGAGGCCAGAACTCAATTTGAGCTCAACTACACTGAAATGAAAGGCAAGACTGAAATAAGGAGAAAGTGGTAAAGGATGACAGTGGGGAGTTGAGCAATGGGATGTAACCACTGCACTAAAAAAAAGTTTGCAGTTTTTTTTTGCATGATGATGCCGTTTTTGTTTGCTAATTACATCCGTGGGAGTTAGGCTCCTATCTTCCCAAAGAGAGTTGGGGATAGGGCTGCTCTCTCCTGGATGATGACATTTCAAAGGGAAGCCTCCCATGTCTTTTGGGGGACATTCTTGGATTATGAAACGGACAAGAGGCTTTTAAAAATATTTACATGTGAAGGAGCAGAAAAAGAACAATTACAAGTGTTCTAAAGAAAATGCTTTAAGAAAAGGGAGGTCTAGAAGTAGAGTCAGGCAGAAGCCTATCTAAAGTTTAATCAGGCTGAGTGGTATGCTAAGGGTGTCTTGATCAGTGAACTATAACATTTCAATGCTTTTCAAGTTTTCCTGTGAAGGGACTCTTTAAATATATTTTGAATTGATGGAACTTATTAATTCGTTTGTCATTGAAAGCATCATTTTAGTGACCTTTCATAATTTTGTGATATTTCTGTTGGCATCAGAATTAATCTCAAATCAACAAGAGCTGTAAATATATGTTCATATGTTTAACACTAGTTGAATTATTTAAAAATTATCAAAATTGCCTATGCATTATTTCTCTTTGAAAAGTCTTTATGAATTGGTGTTTTTGGTATGATCTGGAAGAAAAGTGTTACAATTTGCTCATCCTGTTCTGAATTCTTGTTATCTGATTCCTGAAAATTTTACGAAAACCTAAGATAGCATGAATACATAGTTAGCTCCTCCCAGGGGCGCTGAAGTGGGTGAGAGCTGAGAAGCTTAAGCATCATTACCTTCTGGTTAAATTCATCCCTGCTGTTGGAGCCAGACTTTGAGAAAGAAAGAAATTAATGAGAGAAGCTGAGGGTGATGCAGAGGTTATCATACCCCTCCCTTACAAGAGCTTTTCCTTCCACAGTTCCCCACATCCTGGGGAAAACTTCCTGAAGGTGCACTGTCAGGGAAGCAACTTCCTCCTCCCCACTGCCCATGGGCAAAATCCAGTCTACCAACTCACCAACTAGTTTTGTAAGGCGTATAAGCTAAGAATTTTTAAAATACTTTTTTATGTTGAAAAAAAATTTAAAGACTGTTATTTTGTGACACATTGAAACTATCTAAAATTCAAATTTCCATAGCCATAAATAAAATTGCGTTGGAAAGCAGTCATGCCTATTAGTTTACATATTGTCTATGACAGCTATTATGCTATAGTGTCAGACTAAATAGTTGAGACAGAGTTGTCAAAGTGAAAAATATTTACCAACTAGCCCTTTGTAGACAGTTTACTGATACCTGGTCTAGTTATTCTGGTCAACCAATTAAACCAAGTTCTTTTTTTTTTTTTTTTGCCTACATTTACCTTTTATTTTTAAAATTTATTTTAATTTCTAATCAGATACATGATAGTTGTACATATGTATGCAGTACAAGGGAAATTTTGATGCATGCATACAATATGAACTGATAAAGTCAGAAAAGCTGGAATATCATCTCAAGCATTTATCGATTCTTCATGTCGGGAACATTCCAATTCTACTCTTTTAGTTATTTTGAAATATACAACAAATTATTGTTAACTATAGTTGCCCTATTATGCTATCAAACACCAGATCTTATTCTAACTGTATTTTTGAACCTGTGATAATACCTATTATTATTTTTATTATTGATTTGCCCCCTACAAGACATATGTGGCCCTTATTTAATAAAAAACTGAATAATGTGGCAGTTTTAGATATTGTGCCATGTCCCTCGGGGAAACATTTTTTAATCACCCAGTCTTTTGTTATTCCTCAAATCACACCCTATAGGCAGTAGGCTTCCTGTGCTCTGCAAAGGCAATCTTACTCTAGTTAAGTGGAAATATTGTAAATAAAATTAAATTTCAAGCTGTCCTGCTGTTTAAAGAATCTTTATGAAAATTCAATCAGCAGCATACTTTTAATTTCACATCATCTGATGCTGTTCCGGATTCAGTGACAAGAAGCCCAGCAGTTTTCTTCACAGTTTTCTGTTTTCCTTGAATGTAAATTTTCCAGCTGGGCACCAAAGACTAAGTAGGGAAACCAAATGTGTGAACTGTGTCAGTCAGAATTCTGTTCAACTGCATGAAATAGAAACTCACTTAATACATTTAAATAAATAAGATTTCCCCCTCTCCTTTCCCACTCATGGAATCTGAGTCCAGAGGTGAGGAATTCAGAGCTGGTAAAGCTGCTCAGTACTGTAATATTTTAAAAAGGTGGGCAGGTGGGGTGGGGTGGATATAGGCAATCTTTTTTTTCCATTTGTTCTTTTCATTTTCATCTATTGGGAATGAAATAAGCACTCTATCTTCTGGAGTCTATTAGAGTTTTAGGTGGGAAAAGGGAAGAAGCACAAAGGACAAAAGTTAAAAAGTCTGAAAGGTATCCCTAACAAAGAATTATATAGCAAACACTAATACAGCAAACACTGTCTGCCAGGCACTCTTTTAAAATCTTTCAAAACATTAAGTCATTGGTAGTATGGTAACTGGGCCTATTTTATTTAATTAGTGGTATACATCTCATTGGCCAAAAACATGTTATGTAGTCATTTTTGGAGAAAAGAGGTCTGAGAAGATGAGCATTTCATATGGATACATTTAACACATGATTTTTTTTAGTAATAAACAGCAGGAGAATGCATATTTGATAGACAACCAGCAGCATTTGCCCCAGTATGTGTAAGAGGGCCAATGATTTGGGCCATAGTATGGTTGATCAGTCACTTCAGCTGTTTTGATGGTTTGTGCCAATCACAGATACAAGATAAGGCATCCAGAGACGTAATACAAATCACTCTCACTTTTATAATCATCTGAATGATTAACTTTACTGTGACCTAAACTAATTATTTTAGTGGTTCTTGTCTTTTTTCATCTGGATTGAGGGCCACCAACCCAAATGCATGGAAGTTGGAGAGTTAAGAAAGGACTGTGTAGCCCGTCTCATCCCCTGGGAAGGTATAATGGAGAATGGCAGAGAAAGATCTAAGACACTGAATTCACCTGTATTTTCTGTAGCTTTGTTGCGGTAAAGGGTCTTAACCTGCCTAATAAGACAGCGTGCTTCTGGAAGGCAGGGGTCATTTCTTAGGCTTCTTTATTGCCTTCACAGAGGTTAACACAAAAGTGATACTCAAACTTTCTTTACTGATATATAAATCTGATGATGGCATTTTATTTAGAAAATTGGAGCTTCGGGTTAAGAACAATGTATCAAATCCTGTTAATATTCAGCTCACTCCATCAAGATCAGTGACTTCAAGGCATAAGAGTTATATACCCCATAAATCCACCTCCGATGTGACTACTGGGAGAAGTTTTCATTTTTGTCAATATCCTCCAAAATGCAATTTGGTGTTTACAGAATATTAATGTTGGCAGGGACATTTTATGTCATTTAATCTTATGTCTCTGATTTTTTTTTTTTTTTTTGATGAGAAAACTGGGATTCAGAATAGTGGAGTGTCTACCTATAAGGATTGTGTGTATGACTTTTATGTTTTGTCTTTGTTTTTATTTAATCCACACAACTTTAACCATATACTTAAGAGAAAAGCCTTTTATTCTTACTATCTTCAAATACTTCTGTGAGGACAGTGCAACACTGAAACCACATCAAAAGGAAGCAACAGCTATATTATTTTAGCACTAGATCATACACTGTCTTTAAAAGCAATTGATCCTCTCAGATTATGAATCTATGTTTGCTTCCAAAAATATATATTTTTTTCAAATTGATTTTGACAAAAATAACAGCTGCTCCCACTTCTGTAGGTAGGAGAAGTGTTAAAAACTGTAATACATTGTCTGGAGATGTGGCATGGAGTACAGGAATAAAAAGAAGGATGGGTTATATTTTCTCTTGCTGATGCATTACATTGCTATGAATTATTACACATAGAGAAATGTAATGGCAATTTACTTGTCTGATCTCTTTCTATGAAATGCAAGTCTCTAGATACTCTGTTAGAACAATTACACATCTGTCATTCATCGCAGAGAGCAAGAATGACTTATGGAAAAGACTATGAATTTGGTGTCAGAGACATGGGTTGGAATCACTGCTATGCCACATAGTAACTTTATAATCTTAGACAAGTCATTGATATATTCGATCCTCCCTTTCTATGAAATAGAGATAAAACTAAGAATTATTATGAGGTCTTTAGAGTAGTCATGGATTTCCATTCTCCTATTTTGTGTTTACTTTGTACAGAGGGAAAAATTCATAAAACTACTGGACCAGTTGCATAACTCTTTGAGGATTGATCTGTCAAAGTATAGGGTATGTACAAAATTACTTGCCTAAAAGCAAACTGTTAATGTTTGGTCTAGAAAATTTCTCACCATATTGTTAAAATTACGCATTATGTAATAGAAAAATAAAAATACTGATCTCAGGTGCTATTACCCTTAGATAGATAGACTACAACAGTACTGTGTGAGTGTATGTGTGTGTGTACGTGTGTGTACACACATGCAACTTTAATTTTATAATTTTTTAAATAGCCATCAGATTCAGTGACCCTCAGCTAATATAAGAAGTAGACTATGGCCCACTTCTTAAACTCATCCTTTTTTACTGAAATATTCTGTTGATATTTCCCCAGTTTTTGAGCTTCCTACTTAATTTTCTGCCTTATTGTCCCTCCTCCTGGATCATGGTACCAAGAGTATTATATGTTCTCGGAAAGCTATCCACAATTCACTGTCAACAGTTCTATATATCACCTCCCAGGGAAGCAAATACACATACTACAAATATATTCATTTATATATGTGAATAAATATACACACACATAATTTTAGTTACAAAATATCTTAGTTACAAAAATTTATTTACAAATTTTAGTTACAAAATGCCTGTAGTCGTAACTAATAGATGCTCTCTTACATCTTGTGTTCTTTAACAATTTATCCTAAATCAATTTGAACATGTCTATCTCCCAGGTATTCATTTTTAATTAGTCTCTTATTGGATAATTGAATTGCATACTTATAGAAGTTATAATACCAAATTGGTATTATTTCCTGTTGGATATTTTATGATGGATCTGGGACCAACATAATGAGAAGAGAACAACCATGCAAGCCATTGAGAAAGATATTTAGGGGCAAGAAGGGCCTTGAAGCTATGTCATTCACCACCTTATCATAGGCATACTAACCCTGTTCAAGTTCATGAGTATCTAGTAATTAGCTGTGGTTTTTCCTAATGGCTCTTCAGAAGAGCATGTTAATATGTGAAATTGACAAAAGTTAAAATTGTTTCTTAGTTTGAAAATTTTTTAATTATAACTTTTCTTCAAAATTCTGAACATCTATATTTTTAAATGATACTTCTCATCAAACTTCAGGAGAGACTATATGAGGCAAACTTATTTTTTAAATTTTAAAAGTTTTTTGTGACTAAAAGTAAATGCAGCACATGTATAATTTCCAAAGTATTTTTTAAAAAGTATCTATCTTGAGAGACTCATGAAAATATTTTCACATGTACACTTCCTAATTTTAGTAGCAAGACTGTTTTAGAAGCAAGCATTAATAACATCATAGCATTGTAATAATGATATTGTTTTGCATTTTATTGCATTGTAAGGATAAATAGAGTACAGGTTTTCAAGAGTATAAAGATAATATTTTCAAATTATTTATATTCTTTAATCTTTTATCATAAAAATATTTTAAGGATGCTTTAGGGCTATTTTAAAAATTGTATAGTTTGCTTTCTGTTTTCTTTCACAAAAAGCTAGTTTTAGTTTATTTTCCCACAGGAGGTTTAATGCTGACAACTTTATCCATTTTCTGTTTCCTAATTAACCAGGAAAACTTTCCTGCAAGCAATACTGAAAGACTGCAAGACCTGAAATCAACTGTTGACCTTTTAACTAGTATCACCTTTTTTAGGATGAAGGTATCTCATTTTATTTCTGTCACCATTTTGATATGACATAGAATACATTCACCCCCGTTAAAGTCTTGCTTTACTCTCTTCTTGATCAAGTACTGTCAACCTCATCGATTAAGCTATGCTATTCTTTGCCTGAACTCGATGAATCTTCCAATATAAGGTATAGTGAAGAAGGGGTTATCCTAGACACTTAAAATACTCTGATACATTTGGCTTGAATTTAGTTCTCAGTTAAATCCATTTTAGATAAAGCTGTCTAGTAAGTGGACGTGGCACTTAAAAAATATCCAAAGAATGTTAAATGGAAATGGAGTTCACTTCTAATTTTAGTTTTAATTTAGTTGTTTTGCTGACTTTTTTGCTACAAGAAAGTAGCTGACTCTTTTAAGTTTACCCCAGTTGTGGCAACTTCCATATTCACCCATATAGACATATGGGAATGTCTATATAGGAATATATTCGATCACTTATCTATTGGGATAATTGGCTAGGCCTTACAAACCAGACATTTATTTTTATATATATAGTTTCTGCTTTAATTGCAGTTTCTCTGAAGTCATAGTTTTGGCTTGCAATGCGACTTATGTAAAGCATTTTCAGAAACTATTTGCCAGGCTATGGGCTAAAATATATGCTGTTTGATAAAGAGTATTATGATGGTTATTCAGAAAATTCCTAAATAGAAACTTTTTTTTCTTTTCATTTGCCCATTTTTTTTTTCATTAGAACCTCTAAAAATGGCATTTTGTAAAAAAAAAAAAAAGAGAGAGAGAGAGAGACATAAAGAAAAACCATACTATATCAGTGCTCATTTAAATTCTTTAAAGTTAAATTAAAATTTATTTGGTTTAAAATCAGGCTGAACTAGGTGACTAGAATAAATAGAATTTACATCAGTTCTAATGTACTGTCAGTAGCTTCTGGAACAATGTGCAGATAATCATGGGGAGACCCAATCAAGCTGACTTGGATTGACAAGTGAGTCTGCCATTGACACTGAGGAGTGAGGAACAGGAGTGAGGATAGGGAGTGTCAGGACATTGCTGCCCATCTGTCATGCTTCCTTGCTTTCAACCACTATCTCCTTAAACTTGTAACTACTTCTCCCTGACCCTCACTACCAGCTGATTACTTTGCTTTCTATTTCAATGAAAAAAAATAGGAAGACAGAAAGAGGAGCATCCTCAAGCTCCAACCACATATTCCCACTACCTCCCCCAGTAGGTAGTTCCTTGTATGTGTCCACATACTCTTTTTTTTTTTTTTTTTTTTTTTGCTATTGCTGAACCATGTTTTCTTAGAAAATGTGGGCTCTTCTACATGTGCAACTGATTTTTTCTTCTCTTGTGCACAGAAATATTGGTCTAGCAGTCCTCCCCACTCTCCTACATTGTCACCTTTCCCCTATGTGCGTGTTACTGATTTTACAGCCTTCAAGATACTGTTTGGCTTCGCTTTCTTCTATAGCTACTACCCCAGTTCATTTCCCTTAATAGCAAAACTCCTCAAAATAGTCATCTAAGCACTTCCTATTTTTCCTCCATTTTTCTTTTCAACATGCTTCATCATACAATATATTTCACATATTTATTTTGTTTATTATCTACTGAAACTTAAGCCTATGAGGAAAGGGAGTTTTGTTTCTATCGTTCACTGCTGTATCACCATTATCTGACATATAGGAAGTGACAAATGTTGGTTGAATGATGAAATGAAATGAAATCAAAGCATGCATGAAGTTGTCACTGGTCACATTAAGTGTTTTCACGTGAGTGTTTAAAACCATTATCATTTTCAATAAGTTTTTATATCAGCAAGTTAAAATGATTATTTACACATTTAAAACCCCATGGTAAGATGACGCTAACTGAACATAGAAAAATCAACTAAAAGTATTTATTGAATATATATTTGAGTAGTTCATACTGGATTACAAAGTTTTATTGCTACAGTTGAGAAAATAAGTGCCTCTCTTTGTCAGGTCCTGGAGCTGCAAAGCCCCCCAAAAGCTAGCATGGTGGTGAAGGACTGTGTAAGGGCTTGCCTGGATTCTACATACAAGTATATTTTTGACAATTGCCATGAACTCTACTCTCAGCTAACAGACCCGGTAAGAAAATATGTATGTCTTTTATAATCCCCACTTTTGCTTCTAGTATGTTTCAGTAAGTTTAGAATGATAGTAAATAGAAAAGCATGTTCATATAATTTTACATTACCTGCAAATTTGAGAATTTCCATATCTTTTCTTCACATTTGAGTATCACTTTCTTATACATGAACTAATTCACTCCTTAAAATAACTTTATGTAGTAAAGGCACACACTATTTAAGGTTTTAGCTAGAGAATCAGTTTCAGAAGAATGAAGTGATTTTCTTAAGGTTACACAGTAGGTAGGTGGTAGATTTGGGACTAGATATTAGAATTCCAACTCTTATTTCTGTGTTCTTCCTCTAACTCATACTGCCTTCCATATCATTTTACCTCATGAAAGTGATAAAGAAATTTTTATAAAACAGAATAGTAAAATTGTTATATATGTTAATTTAGTAAATATTTCAAAAATACAATTTAAATCAAAACCACAATGAGATACAATCTCATATCAGTAGTAATGGCTATTTTTATTATTATTTTACATTTTTATTTGCATAGGTTTTTGGGGAACAGGTGGTATTTGGTTACATAATTAAGTTGATGATTTGTGAGATTTTGGTGCACCCATCAACCAAACAGTATATGCTGAACCCAGTTTGTAGTCTTTTATCCCTCACCCCCTTCTAACCCTTTCCCCAGAGTTCCCAAAGTCCATTGTATCATTCCTATGCATTTGTATCCTCATAGCTTAGCTCCCACTTATGAGTGAGAACATACAATATTTAGCTTTCTATTCCTGAATTACTTCACTTAGAGTAATAATCTCCAGTTCCATCCAGGTTACTGTGAATACCATTAATTCGTTCCTTTTTATGGCTGAGCAGTATTCCATCGTGTGTGTGTGTGTATCAAGTGATACACACACACATATATAGGTGTATATATATGTTTCAATAAGTTTAGAATGATAGTAAATAGAAAAGTATGTTCATTTAATTTTACATTACCTGCAAATTTGAGAATTTCCATACCTTTTCTTCACATTTGAGTATCACTTTCTTATATATAAACTTATTCACTGCTTACAATAACTTTATGTAGTAAAGGCACATACTATATATATCTCACAGTTTCTTTATTCACTCATTGATTGATAGACGTTTGGGCTGGTTCTATATTTTTGGAATTGTAAATTGTGCTGCTATAAACTTGGGTGTGCAAGTATCTTTTTTGTACACTGACTTCTTTTCCTCTGGGTAGATACCCAGTGGTGAGGTTGCTGGATTAAACGGCAGTTTTACTCTTAGTTCTTTCAGGAATCTCCACACTGTTTTCCATCGTGGTTGTACTAGTTTGCATTCCCACCAGCAGTGCAGAAGTGTTCTCCTTTCACTGCATCCATGACAACATCTATTATTATTTTCACTATGGCCATTCTTGCAGGAGTAATGTGGTATTGCATTGTGGCTTTAATTTGCATTTCCCTGATCATTAGTGATGTTGAGCATATTTTTGTATATTTGTTGACCATTTGCATATCTTCTTTTGAGAATTGTCTATTCATGTCTTTAGCCCATTTTCTAATAAGATTTTTTTTTCTTCCTAATTTGTTTGAGTTTCTTGTAGATTCTGTACATTAGTCCTCTGACAGATGTATAGATTGTGAAGATTTTCTTCTACTCTGCGCGTTGTGTGTTTACTCTGTTGACTGTTCCTTTTGCTGTGTGGAAGCTCTTTAATTAAATTCTATCTATTTATCTTTGTTTTTTGTTGCATTTACCTTTGGGTCATGGTCATGAAGACTTTGCCTAAGCCAGTGTCTAGAAGGGTTTTTTTTTTTTTTTGATATTATCTTCTAGAATTTTTATAGTTTCAGGTCTTAGTTGTAAGTTCCTTGTTCTATCTTGAGTAGATTTTTGTATAAGGTGGGAGATGAGGATCCAGTTTCATTCTCCTACATGTGTCTAGCCAATTATCCCAGCACTATTTGTTGAATAGGGTGTTCTTTCCCAACTTTATGTTTTCTTTGTCAAAGATATGTTGGCTGTAAGTATGTGGGTTTATTTATATGTTCTCTATTCTCTTCCATTGGTCTATGTGCCTATTTTTATACTATTACCATGCTGTTTTGGTGACTGTGACTTTATAGTATAGTTTGAAGTTAGGTAATGTGATGTCTCCAGATTCATTTATTCTGCTTGGTCTTGTTTTGGCTATGTGGGCTCTTTTTTGTTCCATATAAATTTTAGGATTGTTTTCTGTAGTTCTGTGAAGAATGATGTTGGTATTTTGATAGGAATTGCATTGAATTTGTAGATTGCTTTTGGCAGTGCAGTCATTTTCACAATATTGATTCTACCCATCCATGAGCATGCAGAATAACTATTATTAAAACATCAAAAAACAATACATACTGTTGAGGCTGCAGAGAAAAGGGAATGCTTATACACTGTTGGTGGGAATGTAAATGTGTTCAGCCACTGTGGAAAACAGTATGGAGATTTCTCAAAAATCTTAAAACAGAACTACTGTTTGACCTATAGAAAACAAAGCAAACAGGCATATGCTTACTACCTGTAACCGTGTGTTAACATTTACCAATATTTCTCAGCTGTTGTTTAAAGACATTAAATGTTACACATAAAATAGTATTTTGGTTGTATTTCCCAATCTCATCCCATTCCTTTTTTTTCTTTGGAGAAGAACACTTTTCTAATATTGGTGAGTTTGAACATATTTTCATGTATGATCAATGAATACTTGAGTGTTATGTTCTGTGAATTACCTGTCAATCTTTTATGGATGTTTCTCTTGGTTTCCTTGTCTGTTACTTATTAATTTATAGAAAATTCTAAAAATATTGTGAAAACGAATCCTTTTTTGGTTATGTGGATTTCACAGATTACTTCTGTCTTGATTACATGTCTTTTAGTTATATTGAAGTTTTCTAATGCATACTATGACATGTATTTTTATTCTATAAAATTGGCTTTTACAAATGTAGTCTAGCTTGGGCAACCTGGGCAACATAGTGAGACCCTATCTCTACAATTTTTCTTTTAATTAGCTAAGTGTGATGGTATGTGTCTATAGTCACATCTACTTAGGAGGGTAAACCGATTACAGTAAGCCCAGGAATTGGAGGTTAGAGTGAGCTATGATTGCCCCACTGCCTTCCAGCCTGGGTGAGAGAGCAAGACCCTGTCTTTATTATTATTTTTTTAAATGTGTCAATTGCCTATCCTCTTTTCTGAAGAGTGTGGTTGCTCCACTAGACACTAAAAACTATGTCTATGGAACATTCTGTTTACTTGAGAGTGGCAAATTCTAGAAAGCAAATGTTAGATGAAGATAAGTAAGACTCTTCCAAACTGGATTTTAAGCTAGGTTTCATATAGTATGATATCTTTCTGAGGTTACTGGTTTGTTTTTTGTTTTTTTTTTTTTACTTTATAGGTAAGAAAAATTAAGCTGAATTTGCATTGTATAAGCAAAACAATATAAAACCACATGATTGTTCATAATGTTAGCTTATCAGCTCTGTTAGATATGCTCTACTTTTAAAATTTGGTTCTCCAGTATTTCTAGGAGCTAAATTGGTTCTCACTTATACTTTCCCATGAGTAGCTTTCTAATGACTTTTCTTTTTCTATTCTCTGCTCTCTGTCTTCCTCCCATAGGGCTCTTTAAATTCCTTTACATTTTTCAACATCATTATCTTTATTTTACCTAAAGGCTAAGATTGAAACTTTTTATTGTACCATGTAATTACCCATGCATATATATTTTTTTTCAACAGAGTCTTGCTCTGTCACCCAGGCTGGAGTTCAGTGGTGCAATCTCAGCTTACTGCAATCTCCACCTCCTGGGTTCAAGTGATTCTCCTGCCTCAGCCTCTTGAGTAGCTGAGATTACAGGTGCCCACCACCATGCCTGGCTAATTTTGTATTTTTAGTAGAGACAAGGTTTCACCGTGTTAGCCAGGCTGGTCTCGAATTCCTGACCTCAGGGAATCTGCGTGTCTCAGCCTCCCAAAGTGCTGGGATTACAGGTGTTGGCCCCATGCACAACTTTACAATCAGTCTTGCCAAATTTTACCAGCTTCAATTTCTTGCTCTTCACATTCCTGAACTAAACTGTTCTGCTCTCATGAGCTCTAAATTTTATAATTTCCATGAATCTGCCGTCCTCTTTCACATCCGTGCATTCATGCATCCTGTTCTGTATGCCTAAAAAACCTCTCCCATGCTCCCTGCTTTCACAAAAATCCAACTCAAATATGATTTTTGTTAATGAAGAAATTCTTCATGACACCCATTAAGGAATGGTAAAGCAGACTGTTCAAAGAGGAATATTGCAATAGTTGCACAGGAAGGCTACCACAATAGGATTTTATAGTAGGAGAGAGAAATTGGCCTCAATTCTGAATACCACAAGAAAAAGTGGAATTGATAGCCAAAGAGCATAAGGCAAGGGGGTTACTGGATACAAATTACTAAGAGGTAACATTTGGCATAAGAGGGGATTCTGGCTAACAGATCTTATGAGATTCTTGCTGAAGGCAGACCAGGGTGATCAAATATCACCTGAGGCATTGTGGAGGAAGGAAACCTGATCAGATATCAAAGTGTAATCAGATATCAAGGATGAAAAATTCTGGCTAAACTGAGAAGATTCTTGCTGCAATTGGACAATGAAGAAAGTAACATGGAAGTTCAGAAGTTGAGGCATGGTTAAAAAGAGCTCAGAAGAGTTCGACCAAAGTTTGGTCAAAGAGAGAATCTTGATCATGTCCTCAGCTACTAATTGATACTCATGGATGAATTAAACTGCCAAGGTAAAGTGGCATACCTTACTTAATGTCTTTCTAATACATAAATAACAACAACAATAATTAAAAAAAACAGTTTATATCTGTAAGTGAGCTTTGTAGGCAGTTCTCATAAAGCAAACATGACCCTAACAAAAAGTAAATGAATTATGTCACATCAAAATAATCTAATATAGCTTAATGTTTTCTGACTTGCTTTCAAAAAGGATATTTACATAATTTGCTTTCTAACTAGTTTCATTTTTAGGTAGATAGATCTAGATTTTATGTGAAATTTTGTCAATACAGGGAATGCTCGGTGCTAAGCTTTATATCTTGGAAAAATACTTTTTCATAAATGTTGTTATTTGAAATTATAAAGGAAGTGTTCATTGGAGTTGGATTATTAAAGAGACTGATATTCTCTAGAGCCCTTTTGAAGCCATCTAGGAATATTTCAAATGATTAAGGTTTATCTATCCTCAGTTGGCTGCAACTCCATGCTCCTAAGAGCTCAAGTTAAGACCTTTTTGTGTCATATCATACATCTCACCTGTCTTCAAATTCTAATTATTCTACCTTCAAAATTAAATACCTTCATTTCAAAATATATCCAAAATCTGACCACTTTTTGCCAGATCCATGCTTCTACTCTTGCTCAAAACCATAATCACTGTTTACTTGGATTACTACGTAACTTCCAAAGAGAGCTCAATGTGTCCACCCCATCACCTTATATCTATTATCAACAGAGCAGCCAGAATTATTCTTTGAAAAAGAAAGTCAGTTGATATCGCTCTTCTGCATAGAATGTTTAAAGGCCCTTCATTTAAGTTAAATTCAAAGTCATACAAAACCCCACATGATCTGACCCATGTTACACTTTTCATCCCTCTTACTCTAATTCTGTTCCCTTGCACATATCTCAATGTGACTGGAGAACCAGTGAAGAGTTGATGTGCAGTGAAGTAACATGAACAATGCTTTATCCCTGCTTTTTAGGACAGAGACAGAATTTAGGACAGTGCTGAGTAGGTGCTCACAAAAGCATTCATTGAATGAATTGAATACCAAATAAACTTGCTTTTCTCTAAATAGTATAATGAGAAATTATAGATACATTTCACCTATTATAAGCAAGATTAAATGAAGCACCCTATTTTGTGGTAGACACTCAGTGCTTGCCTAAGTCCTCTTGCACTTTGGATCAAGTGGCAGGATCCCAGGTGATGAGATATGGGAAAAGTAAATGAAAGCCACTTCTAGCTCCAGCCCATAAAAACATCTTGTCACCTCCAGTGCAGTAAGCTGGAAAGATACATATTCCAGATGGCGTAGCTACCAGGTGGAGAAGGGCTGCCTAGCCAGCCTCAGACTTTGGATATTTAAGAAATAATCTTTTATTGCATTAACTCACTGATTATTTAGATATTTATTTGTTACCATAGCACAATCTGGCTTATTTTGACTAATAGAACTTCAGCTCCTTTTCCAACATGCCACCCCACTATCTATTTAAAATATTATCCGTGTTTATGTGACTATCCTATTTATAACTCTGGACCAGTCCCCATTTACTCACAGAATTAAGTTGAGACTCTCCCATTATCCACAGTGTCTCTAAGGGTTAAGCCCTGATTATCACTCTTGATTTCAACATCATCTTCACATTGCATTTCATGATTCAGTGCATTAAATTCCATGATGACTTTGCCTGCCTTATATTTACCTGCCTGGAGTGTGCTTCACTTCTCCAAACTTCTCTTCTAATGGCTTACCCCAGCTCAGCTGACCTTTTCTTCAGAAAGTCTTTATAACCTCTTCTATCTGGATTTGGTATTTCTGTTCCCTCTTGTCATAGTCCCCTGACATGTCACCACCACTGTACTTACCATGGTGAATTTATTAGGTGCGTAATATGATATCAGTTTGACCTATCTTCCCTGCTAAACTGTGAGTTTCATCTTTGTATTCCCAATGCCCGGTGGTATACCTGACTCTGAGTAGGGTTGATAAACAAAGTAATAATCTAATAAAAATAACCTTTTAAAAAAAGCAGTACTTTAGCTACTTATTTATAGTCTCTTTCAATGATTCTACTTTAAAACCTATGTTAAGGAACATAATCTCTGATATCAAAACCCCTGAGTTCAAATTACGGCTCTTCATTTTAGCATTGTGGCCTTTGATAAGCTATTTAGCCTCTTTGTGTCTATTTTCTTCATCACATTCATGCTGCTTCTATTTTATCTGAATCCTCTCTGGATAGTATAATGCCTTGCCTGAAACAAAAAATTAAGAATTCCAGCACTATTAGACACAGTACTGTTCTGATTATTTAAATGTGGAATCATACTTTCTCCAGAGGGATTTTGAAGAACCATATAAAATTAAAATAAATGCTTAGAATAAAAAAGAAAAATTGATTTGATGGAAAAGTAGAAACAGCTGCAGTTAGAACAAGATAGAAGTGTGGTCTCCAGGGGCTGGCTGTGCAATCAGTAGGTGGTATTTACCTTGGCAGAATTGCCAGGCTCCGCATCTGCACTTCCGTTTAGCCTAAGAGCTCCAATCTGTCAGCATAGACAAAGGTCACTGGTCTCTCACATAGAGATACATGAAAGATCAGTCTATAAACTAGGATAGATATCTATCCAGCAGATACCTAATTAGCACTATTATATGCCGAGCACTGGTGTAAGCTCTAAGACATGTCAGGGAACAAGTGATAATTTCTTTAAAATAAAAAATAAACATTTCAAACCGACTTGAAAATGTTTCAGTTTATACTCTTCTGGACAAACATCTATAAGAAAAGAAAATCCTGTGATCTGTGTTTGTTTTAGGAACGTGGAGCAGTGGCAGGATGAATTAGTTGGATAATATTAATGGTGATTATTGCTAGCATAAACACATCCATTTTACTAAAATCTACATAAAGAGACCCCTTATTTGTGGAATGAGGAGGGTAGATAAGACTTTCTTTTTAAATGTGTTTCTCAAAGAATTACCCCGAGCTAATGTCAGCATTAACTCAGTTCCATGGAAACCTCTCAGTGAAAGAACTTTTTCTGTTGAACCATAAAAACCATTATTAACTGATTTCTACAGTCCTCCTCCACTCCTACCCTGAAATCAAAACTTGTTTACACTTAGATCATCCACAGAAAGACACCAAAAACCAATAAAACCACTCTGCTTAAGATGCTGCTATTTTAATTTTATATATTTTGATAAATTTTAATTGTTTATTTAATGACTACCTAAGAAAATTGTATTAAGGTACACACTTAACTAAAACACATGTACACTTTTAGTTCTGAAGCACAATTAGGGACTTTTAAAAAAATCTTATTTTGAATCTGATTAGAAGGTTTGTAGCTAAAAACAAACAGGAACAAACTAAAGTTCTTGACATCCATGTGATGATTTCTTTTGAAAATTATTTCTCTAAATGACTGTGTTTTGAGGTAACGTGAGTAGATACATGAATGCAGAGGAAAATCTGTTACCTAAAAATGAGAGTCGTATGTAAAATCAGTAGAAACGTATTTCTCTCTTTATTAACTTTTTGATATATACACCCACACATGCACATATATGCTTAGTCTCTTTGTTTCCCTCCCAAATCAAGTTTTCTCACTTCCTATCTCAAAGGTCTCTATTATGAATTTCTTATTAGCTTTAATGAGCATAGGTTCAATTTTGTGTACATTTATTACATATTTCTATTATTAACTTGTGATACATTCTTTATCTCCATCAACCTGTGATATACTACATTATAGAAATAGGTAGTACAGTGTTATTGTCATTTATACTAATTCTTGAACCAGATTGTATAAATGTAATTATTCTTCTGTAATTTTTTTTTTTTTTTTTTTTTGAGACAGAGTCTTGCTCTGTTTGCCAGGCACCAGACTGGAGTGCAGTCGTGCGATCTCGGCTCACTGCAACCTCCACTTCCTGGGTTCAAGCAATTCTCCTGCCTCAACCTCCTGAGTAGCTGGGACCACAGGTGCGCACCACCATGCCCAGCTAATTTGTGTATTTTTTAGTAGAGACGGGGTTTCACCATGGTCTCAATCTCTTGACCTCGTGATCCGCCTACCTCGGTCTCCCAAAGTGGTGGGATTACAAGCTTGAGCCACCGCCCCCAGCCTCTTCTATAATTTTTAAAGTTCAATATTATTTTTTGAGAGCTACCTATGCTGATAAATGCATGTAGAGTTTATTAATTTTTTGATAGTTTCCTAGAGCATATACAAAAATTTACACATCAATTTCAATTTTTTACAATTACAAATAAGGGTGCAACGAATATCTTTGTTGTAGATGTGTAAAAATTTTGGTATAGTCTCTTAAAGGAGAAGAAAATGTCCTCCTTTCCTCTACTTTTTCCCTTCCTCTAGACAGAATGTGGACCTGATTTTGAGCCACCTTATACCATGTGGACAGAAGCACCCTCTACTTTTCACATGGATTAAAATACCTTTTATTTACGTGATACCCATGGTAACATTGAGTTTAATGAAAATAGAAACTCCATTTGTCTTACTCTCGAATTTGTAGCATATAATATTGTGCAGAGATCAATTAATACTTACTAAATGAAAATTCTATCCAAAAACATTAGGCAGCATGTGATATGTATACCACAGTTTTGGCCAAATTATCCTCTAAAACTTCCTTGGGACAAAGAAAATATTATCCTAGAATACTTTAAACTGGCAACTTACCTGAATTTAAATGTGGAAAATTTCAGAAAGTCTATACTTAATTTGTGCATGTCTCTTTCTTGATTATTTTCACTCAAAAAGTTGATTTAGCTGGTTGTCTTTCTCCCTTTCCTTTGGCTTTGCTCTAGCCAATTTCTAAATAATTCAGTAATGAAAGAAAAGCTAAATGTGCCCTGAAATTTACATGTTAAAAAATATCCAATTCTATAACTCTTAATTTGAAATAAGATTTAAATAGTAATCATTAAGAAACTGGCTATAATATGTCTCTGATTTTTCTTAGATATTTTCCCAGCAATATACTTTCTTATGTAATCATTGGCATTAGTTAGAGAATGATGTTTATTCTGAAAGAAAGGTGATTTTTACCATCTCATGTGCTCATTGTTCCAAATCTGAGTAAATATAGACACAACTAAGACTTAATATGTTTATAATTTGATATATACAAATATACAAGTGTATCAAATTATTTACATTTTATAAATATATAAAAATATAATTCAATGTTCTATAAAATGTGTAGAATAAATGTTATGCAAATTTCTTTTTAAATGTCAGCTTTAGACTAGTATATAAAATTTTACTTGTAAAAAGAAATGATTCAAAACGAATAGTATATTGCCATATCTTTTGTGTTGTAAAGAAGAAAAATAATGAAACTTCAGGTCCTAAAAATGAATAGCCAGTTATGTTTCTGTCATTATATGCTTTAATTTTCATAAAAAAATAAAGTCAAAAATGAAACCATAATAAATTCTCAGAATATCAATAGCACACATAGTATGTTGTGTTAGTAAAATTAGTGTAATTTTGATTCTAAAACTTAATTATGACAATATGTGAAAAAGAAATTATGACTTCATGTTGTTAATAAACATTGATGAAAAAAGTGTAAAATATTAAATATTAAACTTGGTCAAGTAATTTTATCTCATGAATGCAAAAATCATTCAACAATACCAAACAAACCTCAATTATAATTTTAATGGTGATATGGGGACATTGAAACCTTCATACACTTTCAGTTGGCACGTAGCAGTCTTACTCTGGGTGCATATTTTCACAAAGTTTACTCAGAGCACATTTACTAGAATATTCAGTCTAGCATTGTTTATGAGGCTGAAGTGTTGGAGACAACCCAGGTATCCTTCACAGAAAAATATATCAGCAAAATGTAGTAGATAAGTACCAGTGGGTATTGTGGAGCACTTAGAAAAATAGGTTAGATGTTTACATAGTAACATGGATTAAAAAGTAAAAACAGTGCTGAGTGAAAAACAAGGGAAGAAGCATAATGTTGTATACTAGCACAATACTATTTTTCTAAAATTTAGATAAATACACAAAACAATAATAAAAATTTTACAAGACTGAAAAAATGGGCAAACACCAAACTCAGCATACGGTCTTACATAAGTCAAAAGGAGATGAAATTGTATAATGGCAATTAAAAAGAAACAGAAAGATATAGATGATGGATGGAATAAATAGGCAGACAGGAAACTTGCATGATCTTAATCCTTGAATATAAGGTTCTAACCTCTCTTCCACCTCAAAGGAAAAAAGAGTAACTCTAAATGTCTGCAGCAAAATATGCTATATTTGTGATATATCTGGAGTGAAGTACCTACTCTTCATATAACTTTTCAATTGATATGAATTTAGCATCTAACAAGCATAGAACTCAGTTTAATGTTGACTCTTTCTGCCCCATATGGCCATACAGGAAATGGAAATGGTGACCTCTGAAATTCTCCAGTGTTGTAGCCATAAAACTCTTGTAATAGAGTCAAGAGGTATAATCCATATTGTGTCATGTGATTTTTATTTTAATGAGTTCCTTCTTTATAAACCTTTGTTCTTTGAAGATGTTTTTCATTAACAAATGATGATAGGCAAAAATGAATTCTTTAAAGATGTTTATCATTCACAAATGATGATAGGCAAAAATGAATTCATCTACAATGTGCTTCTTTATATTTTAATATTATCAAGTTGTTTGGAACATATAATATTTCATTGAAGACTACAGTTTGAGTCATTTCACTTAAAAGTTTTCTATTTGTCTTATTGTGACTTTGTAATATATTTACCTGGGAAATTGATGAGTCTTGAATCTATTCATTTTAAAATATAGTTGTTGATACAGGTGGAACATTTTAGTAACTCAAATAACTCCAAACTAATGAAAAGTCCAGTAGACAAAGGAAATGGTATTTCTAGATTCTTGAGAAATCACCACAGTGTCTTCTATGATGGCTGAACTAATTTACACTCCCACCAACAGTGTAAAAACATTCCTATTTCTCCACGTCCTCTCCAGCATCTGTTGTTTCCTGACTTTTTAATGATTGCCATTCTAACTGGCATGAGATGGTATATGAACGTGGTTCTGATTTGCATTTCTTTAATGACCAGTGATGATGAGCTTT
>CAUYQU010016350.1:0-10349 GCA_963574635.1 Cheracebus regulus
GTGCCACATTTTCCCTGTCCAGTCTATCATTGATGGGCATTTGGGTTGGTTCCAGGTCTTTGCTATTGTAAACAGTGCTGCAATGAACATTCGTGTGCATGTGTCCTTATAGTAGAACGATTTATAATCCTTTGGATATATGCGATTCCTCAAGGACCTGGAAACTGTTGCTCTTAATGAAACACTAGCTTGAAAAATCCCCCAAACTTGGAAATCCCGAGCGGGCACCAACGACTTACTGACTTCGCAGTCTGTTCACCTTTGTTTTTGAGGGTTTCTTTGCAATCCATTGCAGGGTTCCTCACACGGGGCACCAGCTGCCAGGTCTGTCCTGCAGACGCTGGCTGAGCATTGGATGAAAGGAGTACTCAGACATAGGTATGCAGTATAAGAGCCACTAGGGAACTACCGGCAGAGTGAGCAATCTCAATAAGCTGGAGCTCCTAGCTTTTATTTAGTACAGACATAACAGAAACAGCCTGGAGCCAACATAATCTGTGAGTAGTTAACATTGTTGTTCACCTTGCAGGGAGCAGTCTCTCATGGAGATGATCAAAGGTCGGTTTTGGACAACATAAGTAAACAAGCCTATTTAGACAAACTCCCCTATATTCCCTTGTAGCTACTCCTCACCCTTTGCCTCAGGGTAACAGAACAGCTGCCTACAGCTTATTCTCTCCCCTGAAGCTATGCAAAAAATTCTGGCTTTTGAAGAAGGTTTGCATCTTTCCCTATGGTTTCTCCCACCACCCTGACTGATCTTCTACACTGT
Source organism: Cheracebus regulus (assembly GCA_963574635.1). Taxonomy (NCBI): domain Eukaryota; kingdom Metazoa; phylum Chordata; class Mammalia; order Primates; family Pitheciidae; genus Cheracebus; species Cheracebus regulus. The sequence goes on from CAUYQU010016350.1 coordinate 773, forward strand.
TACTGCTATATAGGAATGCTTGTGATATTTGCACATTGATTTTGTATCCTGAGACTTTGCTGAAGTTCTAATCACCCTAAGGAGATTTTGGACTGAGATGATGGGTTGTTTTTATTACCTGCCTTTTGCCTTTTACTATAAAAAGCAAGAAGAAACTTTCACACAATGTAGAACACAGTTCAGCTAGATTTCTGCCACTATATAACAAGAATGGCCTTCTATTTTTCATTAATATACTCTTAATTTCCTTCTGAGTCCACACCAGAAACAGTGATGTCTGAAGTTGCCTGTCAGCTTACAGAGGTTTTAGGCTGAGATTATGGAGTTTTCTAAATATACAATTACGTCATCTGCAAACAAAGACAATTTGACTTCCTGTCTTCGTATTTGAATACGCTTTGTTTCTTTTTCTTGCCTGATTGCCCTGGCCAGAACTTCGAATACTATGTTGAATAGGAGTGGTAAGAGAAGGCATTCTCGTCTTGTGCTGGTTTTCAAGGAGAATGCTTCAAGTTTTTGCCCATACAGTACAACATTGGCTGTGGGTTTATCATGAATAGCTTTTGAGATGCGTTCCATTGATACCTAGTTATTGAGAGTTTTTAACCTTAAAGGGGTGTTGAATTTTATTGAAGGCCTATGCTGCATCTATTGAGATATTCAGGTGGTTTTGTCATTGTTCGGTTTATGTGATGAATTATGCAAATCAATAAACATATGTTGAACCAACCCTGCATCCTAGGGATGAACCCGAATTGATCATGGTGGATAAGCTTTTTGATGTCCTGCTGCATTCAGTTTGCCAGTGTTTTTATTGAGGATTTTGATCAATGTTTTTTCAGGGATATTGCCCTAAAATTTTTTTTGTTATTGTGTCTCTGCTAGGTTTGATATCAGGTTGCTGCTGATCTCATAAAATGAGTTAGGCAGAAGTCCCTCTTTTTCTATTGTTTGGAATAGTTTAAGAAGGAATGGTACCAGCTCCTCTTTGTACCTCTGGTAGAATCTGGCTGTGAATCTGTCTGGTTCTCTACTGTTTTTGGGTGATAGGCTATTAATTACTGCCTGAATTTTAGAATCTGTTATTGGTCTATTCAGGGATTTAATTTCTTCCTGGTTTAGTCTTGGGAGGGTGGATGTGCCCAGGAATTTATTCATTCATTCTGGATTGTCTCATTTATTTGCACAGAGGTATTTACAGTATTCTCTGATGCTAGTTTGTATTTCTGTGGGATTGGTGATGACATCCCCTTTATCATTTTTTATTGTGTCCATTTTATTCTTTTTTTCTTTCTTAGTCTGGCTAGCAGTCTATCTGTTTTGTTAATCTTTTTGAAAAACCAGCTCCTTGGATTCATTGATTCTTTTGAAGGATTCTTCCTGTCTCTGTATTTTGTGTTCTACTCTGATCTTAGTTATTTCTTATCTTCTGCTAGCTCTTGAATGTGTTTGCTCTTGCTTCTCTACTTCTTCTAATTATAATGTTAGGGTGCTGATTTTAGATCTTTTCCACTTTCTCCTGTTGGCATTTAATGCTATAAATTTCCCTCCAGACACTGCTTTAAATGTGTCCCAGAGATTCTGGTATGTTGTGTCTTCGTTCTCATTGGTTTTGAAGAATAGCTGTATTTCTGCCTTCATTTCATTATTTATTCAGTAGTCATTCGGGAGCAGATTGTTCAGTTTCCAGGTAGTTGTGCAGTTTTGAGTGAGCTTCTTAATCCTGAGTTCTAATTGATTGCACTGTGGTCTGAGAGATTGTTATGATTTCTGTTCTTTTGCACTTTCTGAGGAGTGTTTTACTACCATTTCTGTGGACAGTTTTAGAGTAAGTGTGATGTGGTGCTGAGAAGAATGTATATTCTGTGGTTTTGGGGTGGAGTGTTCTATAGATGTTTATTAGGTTTGCTTGGTCCAGATCTGAGTTCAAGTCCTGGATATCCTTGTTAATTTTCTGTCTCGTGGATCTAATATTGACAGTGGGGTGTTAAAGTCTTCCATTATTATTGTGTGGGAGTCTAAGTCTCTTTGTAGGTCTCTAAGAACTGGCTTTATGTATCTGGGTGCTCCTGTACTGGGTGTGTATATGTTTAGGATCATTAGCTCTTCTTGTTGCATTGATCGCTTTACCATTATGAAATGCCCTTCTTTGTCTCTTTAACGTCTGTTTTATCAGAGACTAGGATTGCAACACCTGCTTTTTTTTTCTTTTCATTTCCTCAATAAATATTCTTCCATCCCTTTATTTTGAACCTATGTGTGTTTTCATAAGTGAGATGGGTATCCTGAATATAGCACAGCAAAGAGTCTTGACTCTTTATCCAATTTGCCAGTCTGTATCTTTAAATTGGGGCATTTATTCCATTTACATATATGGTAAATATTGTTATGTGTGAATTTGATCCTGTCATTATAATGCTAGCTGGTTATTTTGCTCACGAGTTGATGGAGTTTCTTCATAGTGTCAATGGTCTTTACAGTTTGGTAGGTTTTAGCAGTAGCTGATACTGGTTTTTCCTTTTTATATTTAATGCTTCCTTCAGGAGCTCTTGTAAGGCAGGCTTGGTGGTGACAAAATCTCTGAGCATTTGCTTGTCTGTAAAGAATTTTATTTCTCCCTTACTTATGAAGCTTAGTTTGGCTAGATAGGAAATTCTGGGTTCTTTTCTTTAAGAATGTTCAATACTGTCCCCCACTCTCTTCTTGCTTGTAGGGTTTCTGCCAAGAGATCTGCTGTTAGTCTAATGGGCTTCCCTTTGTGGGCAACCTGACCTTTCTCTCTGCCTGCCCTTAATATTTTTTTCCTTCATTTCAATACTGGTGAATCTGACGGTTATGTGCCTTGCTTGGGGTTGCTCTTCTCAAGGAGTATCTTTGTGGTGTTCTATATATTCCCTGAATTGGAATGTTGACCTATCTTGCTAGGGTAGGGTAGTTCTCCTGGATAATATCCTGAAGAGTGTTTTTCAACTTGGTTCCATTCTCCTCATCACTTTCAGGTATACCAATCAAATGTAGGGTTGGACTTTCTTGGAGGCTTTGTTCATTCCTTTTCATTCTTATATCCCTAATCTTAACACTTTGTTTCATTAATTTGATCTTCTATCTCTGATATCCTTTCTTCCACTTGATCGATTCTACCGATGATATCTGTGTATGTGTCACAAAGTTCTCATGCTGTGTATTTCAGCTCCATCAGGTCATTTATGTTCTTCTCTAAAATGGTTATTCTAGTTAGCAGTTTCTGTAACCTTTTATCAAGGTTCTTAGCTTCCTTTCATTGGGTTAGAACATGCTCCTTTAGCTGGAAGGAGTTTGTTATTAGCCACCTTCTGAAGCCTACTTCTTTCGTTTTGTAAAACTCATTCTCCATCCAGTTTTGTTCTGTTACTAGGGAGGAGTTGTAATCCTTTAGAGGAGAAGGGGCATTCTGGTTTTTCTTCATCTTCTGGATTTATCTACCTTTGGTTTTTGCTGTTGGTCACCTTCAGATGGGGTTTCAGTGTGGATATCCTTTTTGTTGATGTTGATGCTATTCCTTTTTGTTTGTTAGTTTTCTGTCTAACAGTCAAGACCCTCTGCTGCAGGTCTACTGGAGTTTGCTGGAGGTCTACTTCACACCCTGTTTTCTTAGGTATCACCAGCAGAGGCTGCATAACAGCAAAGATTTCTGCCTGTTCCTTCCTCTGTAAGCTTCATCCCACAGGGGAACTTGCCAGATAGCAGCTGGAGCTTTCCTGTATGAGGAAGCAATCTGTCCCTTAGCAGAGCTCAAGCGTTGTTGTGCTGGAAGATCCACTGCTCTCTTCAGAGCTGGCAGGCAGGAACCTTTAAATCTGCTGAAGCTGTGCCCCCAAGCTGCCCCTTCTCTCAGGTTCTCTGTCCTAGGGAGATGACAGTTTGATGTATAAGCCCCTCACTGGGGCTGCTGCCTTTCTTTCAGAGATACCCTGCTCAGAGAGAAGGAATCTAGAGAGACAGTCTAGCTACAGCAGTTTTACAGACCTGCAGTGGGCTCTGCCCTGTTCAAACTTCCTGGAAGCTTTGTTTCTGCCTACTCAAACCTGAGGAATGATGGTCACCTTTCCCCACACCAAGTTCAAGCATCCCAGGTAGACTTCAGACTACTGTACTGGCAGCAAGAATTTCAAGCCAGTGGATCTTAGCTTGCTGGGGTCCATGGGTGTGAGATCTACTGAGCTAGACCACTTGACTCCCTGGCTTCAGCTCCCATTCCAAGGGAGTGAATGCTTCTACCTCACTGGCGTTCCAGGTGTCACTGGGGTATGAAAAAAAAAAACTGCAGCTACCTTGGTGTCTACCCAAATAGCCACCCAGTTTTGTGTTTGAAATCCAGGACCCTGGTGGTGTAGGCACCCAAAGGAGTCTCCTGGTCTGCCGGTTGCAAAGACCATGGGAAAATCATAGTATCTAGCCAAAGTGCATCATTCCTCATGGCAAAGACCCTCACAGATTCCCTTGGCCAGCGAAGGGAGTTCCCTGACCCCTTGAATGCTCCAGGTAAGGAGACACTTCATCCTATTTTGGCTCACCCTCCGTAGGTTGCATCCACTGTCTAGTCCCAATGAAATGAGCTGGGTACCTCAGTTCGAAATGCAGAAATCACCTGCCTTCTGCATTGATCTCCCTGGAAGCTGCAGAGTGCAGCTGTTCCTATTTAGCTGTCTCTGATCCAGGATCTGTATACTGAAATAAAAAAAAAAAAAAGTTGAGTGGGGAAAAGCAACTGAGGAAAAATACCCCAGTTACAATGAAAGTATAACCTTGACAGTTTAAAAAAAAAAGTTACTTATGAAAGTAGCCACCAAATCATAAAAATAAAATATTAGCTAACCAAATTAATATATTTAATAATTAATATGACTAATTATAGTTCATTGTAGAAATGCAATGCAAAGATAACCAAATATTAGTAAGATCTATTAATGTAATTTATCACATTAACAGAAATAAAGTTGTGATTGTAATACACATTAAAAAGTATTTTTAAAATTCAGTTCACCTTCACAATAAACTTGTAGACCAAACAAACTAGAAGAGAATCTTTTTACTCAATAAATAAGGTTTATCAAAATTTACACAAACAAACATTATACATGGGGAAACATTAGAGGCAGGTTCTTGCAATCAGTAGCAAGACAAGGATACCACTGTTGCCACTTATTTTCAACCTAGCGAAGGAGGTTCCAGCCAAGTATAATCAGAAGTTTTAGAATTGAGGGGATTTCCACCAAGATGGCCGAACAGAAACAGCTCCAGTGCACAGTTCCCAGCGAGAGCAACACAGAAGGGGAGATATCTCCACATTTCCAACTGAGGTACCAGGTTCATCTCACTGGGACTTGTTAGACAGTGGGTGCAGCCCAAAGAAAGTGAGCCAAAGCATCGTAGGGCATTGCCGCACCCGAGAAGCACAAGGGACCAGAGAACTCCCTCCCCTAGCCAAGGGAAGCCATTAGGGATTTTTCCTGACACTCTGGCTGAGATACTAGGCTTTCCCACGGCCTTCACAATCCACAGATGAGGAGACTCACTCCAGTGCATAAAACACCAGCACCCCAGGTTTCCAGCACAAAACTGAGTGGCCATTTTCACCACAGCAGTTTTCTTTCTTCTCCTCGTACCCCAGTGACGCCTGGAACACCAGCAAGACAGAACTGCTCATTCTCCTAAAAAAGGGAGCTGAAGCCAGGGAGGAAGTGATCTGGCTCGGTGGGTCCCAACGCCACGAAGACCAGCAAGCTAAGATCCACTGGCTTGAAATTCTCGCAGCCAGCACAACAGTCTGAGCTTGACCTGGGATGTTCAAGCTCAGTGTGGGGAGGGTCGTCTGTCATTGCTGAGGCTTGTGTACACTATTTTAACCTTGCCTGTATAAACAAAGTCACCAGGAAGCTTACACAGCAAGTGGGCGGAGCTCACAGCAGCTCAGCAAGGTAGAGGGCATCTCCTCTTGCTGGACAGGGCATCTCTGTAAAAAGTCAGCAGCCTGTCAGGGACTTATAAATAAAGCCCCACCTTCCTGGGACAGAGCATGTGGGAAAAGGGGTGCTTGTGGGTTCAGTTTCCACCAGCCTAAACATCTCTGCGCAGCAGCTCTGAAGGGAGGAACGTATCTCCCAGTACAGTGCTTGAGCTCTCATAAGGAACAGACTGTCTCCTCAAGTGGCTCCCTGACTCCTGTGTATTCTGACAGGAAGACACCTTCCAGCAGGGGCTGACAGATACCTCATACAGGAGAGCTCTAGATCTGGCGTGTACCCTTCTGGGATGGAGCTATCAGAGGAAGGAACAGGCAGCAGCCTTTGCTGTTCTGCAGCCTCTGCTGGTGATTCCTAGGCAAGCAGGGTCTGGAGTGAACCTCCAGCAAAACTGCAGCAGAGGGGCCTGGCTGACTATTAAAAGGAGACAAACAAACAAAAAAAATAGTTTTAACATCAACAGAAAGGACATCCACTCAGAGACCCCATCCAAACAACACCAACTTCAAAGACCAAAGGTAGATAAATCCACAAAGATGGGATGAAAGCAGTGCAAAAAGGCTGAAATATCCAAAAACTAGAATGCCTCTTCTCCTCCAAGGGATCACAACTCCTCACCAGCAAGGTAACAAAACTGGATGGAGAATGAGTTTGACGAATTGATCCAAACAGGCTTCAGAAGGTGGGTAATAAACTTCTCCAAGCTAAAGGAGAATGTTCTAACCCAATGCAAGGAAGCTAAGAACCTTGAAAAAAGGTTAGACGAAATGCTAACTAGAATAACCAGCTCAGAGAAGAATATAAACGACTCGATGAAGCTGAAAAACGTAGCACCATAGCTGAATCAATCAAGCGGAAGAAAGGATATCACAGATTGAAGATCAACACAGTGAAATAAAGTGAAAAGGCAAGATTTGAGAAAAAAGAGTGAAAAGAAATGAACAAAGCCTCCAGAAATAGGGGATTATGTGAAAAGACCTAATCTACATTTGATAGGTGTACCTGAAAGTGATGGGGGGAATGAAACCAAGTTGGAAAAAACTCTTCAGGTTATTATCCAGAAGAATTTCTTCAACCTAGCAAAGTAGGCCAACATTCAAATTCAGGAAATACATGGAAAACCATAAAAATATTCCTCGAGAAGAGCAACCCCAAGGCACATAATCATTAGATTCATTGGGGTTGAAATGAAGGAAAAAATGTTAAGGGCAGCCAGAGAGAAAGGTTGGGTTACCCACAAAGGGAAGACCATCAGACTCACAGCAGATCTCTTGGCAGAAAACTTAAGTTTCTTCTGAGAAGACTTCTTACAAGCAAGAATAGAGTGGGTGCCAATATTCAGCATCCTTAAAGAAAAGAATTTTTCAACACAGTATTTTCTATCCTGCCAAACTAAGTTTCATAAGCAAAGGTGAAATATAATTCTTTACAAACAAGCAACTGCTGAGAGATTTTGTCATAAACAGGCATGCCTTACAGGAGTTCCTGGAGGAAGCACTAAACATGGAAAGGAACAACCAGTACCAGCCACTGCAAAAACATCCCAAATTATAAAGACCATTGACACTACAAAGAAACTGCATCAACTAATGGACAAAACAACCAGCTAGCATCAAAATGGCAGGATCAAATTCACACATAACAATATTAACCTTAAATATAAATTGGCTGAATTCCCCAATCACAAGATACTGACTGGCAAACTGAGTAAAGAGTCAAGACCCATTGGAATGCTGTATTCAGGAGAACCATCTCATGTATGAAGAGACACATAGGCTTAAAATAAAAGGATGGCAGAAGATTTACTAAGCAAATGGAGACCAAAAACGCAGGAGTTGCAATCCTAGTCTCTGATAAAACAGACTTTAAAGCAACGAAGATCAAAAGAGACAAAGAAGGGCATTACATAATGGTAAAGGGATTAATGCACAAGAAGAGCTAACTATCCTAAATATATATGTACCCAATACAGGAGCACCCAGATACATAAAGCCAGTTCTTAGAGACCTACAAAGAGACTTGGACTCCCACACAATAATAGTGGAAGATTTTAACACCCCACTGTCAATACTAGACAGATCAACAAGACAGAAAATAAACAAGGATATCCAGGACTTGAACTCTGATCTGGACAAAGCAGACCTAATAGACATCCACAGAACTCTCCACCCCAAATCCACAGAATATACATTCTTCTCAGCACCACATCGCACTTATTCTAAAATTGACCACATAATTGGAAGTAAAACACTCCTCAGCAAATGCAAAAGAACAGAAATCATAACAACCAGTCTCTCAGACCACAGTGAAATCAAATTAGAACTCAGGATTAAGAAACTCACTCAAAACCACATAACTACATGGAAACTAAAAATGTGCTCCTGAATGACTACTGAATAAATAATGAAATGAAGGCAGAAATAAAGATATTCTTCAAAACCAATGAGAACGAAGACACAATGTACCAGAATCTCTGGGACACATTTAAAGCATTGTCGACAGGGAAATTTATAGCACTAAATGCCCACATGGGAAGCAAGGAAGGATCTGAAATCAACACCCCAATGTCACAATTAAAAGAACTAGAGGAGCAAGATCAAGTAAATTCAAAAGCTAGCACAAGACAAGATATAACTAAGACAAGAACAGAACTGAAGGAGATAGAGATGCAAAAAATCAGTGAATCCAGGAGCTCGTTTTTTGGAAAGATCAACAAAACAGATAGATTGCTAGCCAGAAACTAATAAAGAAGATAAGAGAGAAGAATCAAATAGATGCAATAAAAAATGATAAAGGGGATATCACCACCAATCTGACAGAAATACAAACTATACCAACAGACAACACTACTAACACCTCTATGCAAATAAACCAGTAAATCTAGAAGACATTGATAATTCTTGGATGCTTACACCCTCCCAAGACTAACCAGGAAGAAATTGAATCCCTGAATAGACCAATAACTAACAAGGTCTGAAATTGAGGTAGCAATTAATTCCCTACCAATAACAAAAAAAGTCCAGGAACAGATGGGTTCACAGCCTGATTCTATCAGAGGTACAAAGAGGAACTGGTACCACTCCTTCTGAAACTATTCTAACAATACAAAACTATTCTAACAATACAAAAAAATGAGTCAGAGAATACTCCCTAACTCATTTTATGAGACCAGCATCATCCTGATACCAAAACCTGGCACAGACACAACTACAAAAGAAAATTTCAGGCCAATATCCATGATGAACACTGATGCCAAAATCCTCAATAAAATACTAGCAAACCAAATCCAACAGTACATCAAAAAGCTCATCCATCACAATCAAATCAGCTTCATCCCTGGGATGTCAGGCTAGTTCAACATATGCAAATCTATAAATGTAATCCATCCATCACATAAACAGAAAGAAAGACAAAAACCACATGATTATCTCAACAGATGCAGAGAAAGCCTTTGACAAAATTCAACAGCCCTTTATGCTAAAAACTCTCAATATCCTAGGTATTGATTGAACATATCTCAAAATAATAAGAGCTATTTGTGACAATCCCACAGCCAATATCATACTGAATGGGCA